>QJPP01001730.1:0-243430 GCA_003996215.1 Jaltomata sinuosa | reverse complement strand
AAGGAAGTCGCCACCTAATTAATATGGTGAATTAGGACACCTAAAGTGACTAAAGTTATTGTCTAATGTTAACTCCATTTTAAGGTCTACTAATATGAGATTCTAGGTAAGAGTTCAATTAATCTAAAGGGAAGGTATTAAGCACCCTTTAAGATCCGTTAAATTATGGTTAACCGGCCAAACTTAGGTTGATTAATTAGGCTTAAAAAGTCATTAAAAAATTATATGTCAAAATTCAGGTCATGTTTTTTGGAAAAAAGAATAATTCAAGGACAAGACTTTCAAAAGTATACTTGAAATAAAGTGAGCAAAGGTTTTGAAAAAATGTCATTTGTTAGAGAAAAGGAACTTGATTTATTAATTAGAACAAGCTTCATTATCATGAAAAAGTTGTTGTAACTTGGTAGCTAAGACATAAATTACGAGGTTAAAAGACGAGGTATATTTTAAGCTCTAAACATTATACTACCGCCCTCTCATGTCACGGGATTTAATAACTCTAAGCTACCCGAGGAAATAAATTATTACTAACATACTCAAGAATATTATACACAACAAGTAATAAATGTAAATAACATGTTAGTAGTCAAAACACATAAAACACATAAGATATACACAAAATTAATTAGCAAGATAGAGAAGATCGAGAACATCCGCCATTTCTTCCTCATCCTCCTTTTCATTTTTGTTCGGATGTATCGCGAGAGAGAGCAAGAGACATGTATGAAGGTGTAGATGCACGTTTCAAGTCTTGCGGTGACGTCGAGTCTTAAAGTGGGACTCTTCGACTCCGGTGTTCATGTCAAAAAAGGGAATGGAAGATTAGTATAATGGCATAATTTCAAACATAAAAGGAAAGCTACATACGTCAATGTTCTATAACAAACAGAAGCATGGCAACATCAACACACACGGTAGTTAACACCACTAAGAAAGGCACATAACATTTTTACACATTCATGCTAACATAGTTGAGTTTTCCTATAGCCATATTTTCTAGAATACAAACTAAATTTATTACATGTTCTCTACTACAGTGGGTACTTTTTTTTTTTTTTTTTACAACCAAATACAGTAGAAGAAATACAAGATGGAGAGCTTATATGTGAAATTATATCAAAGACAATGAATACTTCAACTTAACTTAATTCTTGAAAAAATAAAATCTCCTATCATTGTAGCCTTTAAGAAAAATAGGACTAATATATTAACTAGTAGGGGGCTAAACAATAATTTATAGTATTCATATAGTTAACCTTAGCAGGTAGTTATCACTTCTCAATAAAGCACAAATACATACACATGACTGCAACTAACTATTGTAGTCAAAATCTTATTCTTTTTTATGACTTCTAACAAAACAAAATAGACTCAAATCTTGACTACCTGGAAACTCTTAAACATGGAATCATCAAGGAACATGTTCACACAATATTTGGTTAAGGTTATTGTTTTACACTATCCACAACATTGAAATAAATAAATCCTAACAATAAGTCAAAAAAAAAAAAAAAAATCACAGCATGAGCAGTGTAATATACATGAAAGAAAGAGTTGAGATAAAAGGTAAATCACTGACCTTGTGGAGGGCAGTGAACTAGGGATCTTCGGCCTCGAATCTATTCTCTCAAGAATAAATTTATGTTATAGCCGCAAGCCAACAGAGACGGAAAACTTAAAGTAGTAGCTAAAGATGAAAGTGTTGTGTGTGATAAGATTCTCGTGATATCTCTTGTGAGTGTTCCAGCCCCTTTGTTTGGAGGGATAAGCTCATATTTATAGGAGAAGAATGGCTAGGATTTGCGAATTTGAAATTCAAATTTCGAAAAAAAAATAGGAGGAGTCACGGGCTGGACTTCCTAATGGACAAGACAATGGAAGCTATAAGGCTCAACTTTGTTGATGTTGGCCGTTATTTTCACCAAAATGGTGAATCAAATCTGCTACCATGAAAGACAAAGGAAAAGTGAGAGAAAGGGGAAAGATTTTGGTCAAATCTCACGTGAAGAAGATGAGTAAAGCAGCCTAGGATTTGTCACTTGTTGACTAGACTTAAATGAGGGGTATTTTGGTATTTTAGTTATTTGAGAAAGATCTAGAATACATATACATGGGTTGTTATGTTTTGGGCTGATTTGGGCCATTATTTAGCCTATTTTTGATGGACTTTTCTGATGGGTATTGCTTGGTATTGGGCTCGTTGGTGGGCTGGAAATGGATAAATTTTCATGGCTCTTTTCTTCTTTTAAATTAGTTCTTTTGAGCTTCTAATTTAATAACTAGTATAATATATATAGTATACGATAAAAATTACGATTATGTAGTAAAATGCTTATAATTAATTTAGTAAGTATAAAACTTGAAATAAAATAACGACGATCGGTTTAAAGAAGATAGTAACAGTAGTACTATTGATAATATATTCGCAATTTAAAACTAGTGAAAGCGGTAATAAAAGGATAATAATAATAAGTCGATAATAAGATTTAAAGTAGTAAAAATAATAATATCTAATAAGTTATAACGATAATAATAGTAGTAAATAAAAACGACAGTGAAAGGTAAGACATTTAATTTATTAAAAATTTAGAAGCTCAAGTGAACGAATTAAAAGAAAGGAAGGACAAAATTGGGTGTCAACAGCTGCCCCACTTTGAACGGAGACGATGTAAGAGTCTTCGGGAAAAGGAGTTGACTTGGTAGCCAATTTTGTTCCGGCCAACAAATATAGCCTTGGAGGAATTGAATCGATACAAACGTTGAAAGATTATCAAATAGCAAAATGTAGGAAAAGATTATGAGGACTTAATACAAGTTGTTTCGAGGATCATGGCCGAACCTCGGTTTTGAGTCGCCTAAATATCTCGGGTTCCACGAGAATCAGGCCATATGTAGTTCAAGAGTTTTGAAAAGCGTGTTACTAGCGGATTTGTAGCAACCAGGAGCTTAAAAATAAGTTATAAGAGTGTTCGAGAATGGAAGGTATTTTCATAGCTTCCTCATTATAGATGTGGTGCACAACACACCCATAAGTAGAATTCTACTACACACGTTTTCATGATACTCTAAGATTGAATTGACATATCAAGATGCGAATTCTCAAAAGCTGCCCCAGTGTCGAAGTATGGAGACACTGGGTAGTGAAAGGAGTTGAGAGGTTATGGAAGAGTTAATTGAGTGGAGTTTTAGCGATGGAAATGAAAAAAGTTTGAATAACCTACATATCACGTGTTCGTGGGACATAGGTAGAGTGAAGTTCGAGAGTAGATCCTTTACCTCTGCTGGCGAGTTTGATAATCCTCTTCAGCAAAGTTGCCCCAGTTCACTGCTAAGATAAAGTTCCACGTTGTGATGCATCTCTTGTGTGTATATTGTATTTTCTGTCAAAACTTAATGAAAAGTAGTTAGTAAATTAAGTAAGACAAAGCATAGGAGTAAATGAAATACAAACTGAAATAAGTGTGAAGTCGTATGGCTATGAAAAGAAAAGTAAGTGTATAGCCGTTTGGCTTAGGCAGATGAGTCTCCGGTTGTCTTCGGGGACTTCAATGATAAATGAGGCCTCCGATTATCTTCGAAAACTCAATGTTGTCCGTAAAGTTTATGATAAAGTCATTAAAGTAGGTAAAGTAAATTAAAGTAATTGGTAAAGTAGAGGATAAAGTAAGTGTGTAGCCGTTTGGCTTCTGCAGATGAGTCTCCGGTTGTCTTCGGGGACTTCAATGATAAATGAGGCCTCCGGTTGTCTTCAGGGACTCAATAATGTCTGTAAAGTTTATGATAAAGTTGTTAAAGTAGGTAAAGTGGATTAAAGTAGTTGGTAAAGTAGAGGGTAAAGTAAGTGTATAGCCGTTTGGCTTATACAGATGAGTCTCCGGTTGTCTTCGGGGACTTTAATGAGAGATGAGTCCTCCGGTAGTCTTCGGGGACTCAATGATGTCTGTAAGGTTCAAGGTAAAGTCGTTAAAGTAGGTAAAGTGAATTAAAGTTATTGGTAAAGTAGAGAGTAAAGTAAGTGTATAGCCGCTTGGCTTATGCAGATGAGTCTCCAGTTGTCTTCGGGGACTTTAATGAGAGATGAGTCCTCCGGTTGTCTTCGGGAACTCCATGATGTTGCTGTTGTGGATGATGATTGTGACTGGTTGAATATCGCTTTTGATTTTTGATGTGCGATTTCATAGTGGGCCGAGTGACGCCTTAAATGGAATTGATTTTCATTCCCACAGATTTCAAAATTACTTCACTGCAAAATTTAGGTAAAGATGTCAATAAAGATATAAAGTTATAGCAAAATAAAGGATAAAATCAAAGATAAAATGAGAGATGAAGTCATTTGGCTTATTGAGGCGAGGCCATGGGGCCAAATGACGCGTTTGGGCCATGATTGGTAGTCTTGACATTGGTCCAATTGTCATCTTGTATTTTAGTCATTCCTGCACTCAAAGAAAAATTCTTAGTTTGGAAGGGGGTGTTGATTCGTGTTGACTTGAGGCTTGACTTTGTTGGCCTCCGCTCATCTTGTTTATTCAGACCTTATGACCTCCGTTTGGAGCTTGGCAAATGAACAAGTAGTGAAGGTTTTTTTTTTTTAAGAAAATATAAGCACTTGAAGAATATACATGAAAATATATATAAAGATATGTATATAGGTTGTAAAACTATCTGTCAACTCTTAGATTGTGACACTCTTTGAAACAAAATGAAACGTCCTTTGTCGGTTTACTCCTTCTTTAGAAGCTTGAATCAAGTGTAGATTGGAATTGTCTAATCATCCTTGTGCATGTCTTTCCAAAATCTCCCCTAGTTTTGACTTTGGAAAAGTAACTAAACTTATGTTGTGGTGAGACCGAACCTTATATAGGTTGCCTACGTATCTCGCAAAGAGAATCAGGTCAGAACGTAGTTCAGGGTACATAAAAAGATAGTTTGAAATTTTTTAAATAAAGGGACCGAACCCGATATGGGTTGCCTACGTATCTCACCATGAGAAATCAAGTCAGTACGTAGTTCTGTTACATAAGTAAATAAAGGATTTTTAGTTTCTACCCTAACGTGACCGAACCATATGTGGGCGGCCTACGTATCCCACCGAGGGAATCAGGTCATATGTAGTTCTCCTATTACAAATAAAGAGATTTTAAATTTTTTCTATAGTGGAACCGAACCCTATGTGGGCTGCCTACGTATCCCGCCAAGGGAATCAGGTCAAAACGTAGTTCGTAAGTACATGAAAAGAGAAAGTTACATTCAAATGAAACCTATCTAAAGTCGTCCTTTGATGTAGTGTCTTGACTTCTCTTGAATGGATATTCTTCGTGCTCGAATATTATTGTTGTCATGCTCCTTGATTGATTGTTCGAACTTTAAGTCATCTTCACGTCTTTTTAGAAGAATCTTGTCATCAAACCTTGATCACTTGTCTCATTATTTGTCACAATCATAGAATTGCCAGATTTGATAATTTATATAATAAAACATAATATAATAAGTAATAGAGAGTTAAGAAAAATAGAAGATGCATTTATAGATTTTGCAATTAAGCTTTCAAAAGATGAGGCAAAACAACATAAAGTTTTAGGCACGACTCAGGCCTCAATTTTGTAATCGTGCTATTTCAAAAAGGATTACTATTTGTTCAATCTACCAAGACTCCCGGCGAACCAGGGATGAAGTACAAGTCCAATTCTTCAAGGTCTCCTCTGGTTCAGCACCCCAAATGGTCGGTGTCTCAGTGTGAGTAGTTGCAGTAGTATCCTCCATTGACGTTGATTCTTGGACTGTTATCATTGGTGCACCAAAGATCAATGATGTGTCCTTTCCAATCTTTTCAATCGGTACAATGGTTCCTTTCAAATCCAAATCTTCATCAATAGTTACCATATTCACATTAGCATTCCCGTGGTTAGGCAAGGGGTTGTTGTTCACATTGGGCTGAGGTCTAGTAAGTTGGATTTCTCCCTCCTTGATTAGGGCTTCAATCTTGTTTTTAAGACCATAACAATCCTCAGTGTCGTGCCCTACAACTCCAGAATGATAGGCGCAGCGCTTGGAACCGTCAAACCACTTCGGAATAGGGTCTGGGATTTTCCCTTCAATTGGTTGTATCATACCTGCTGTTTTCAACCTTTCAAACAACTGAGCATATGGTTCAGCTATCTTGGTGTAGTTGCGAGTGGTTTTGGTTTCCTGATTTGGACGAGCTCTTAGTGCGGTATGAGGTCGATTTTGGTAAGTAGGAACTCGAGGTTGATAATAATTTGCCTGGGTGTTATAGACAGGGTAATGAGTTGGTGGAGGATGGTAGAGAGTTTGGGAGGTTTCACCATACTGGTAAGGATAAATGGGTTGATGTGGTTGATTTAGATAAAGAGGAGTTTGATTTGACTTGCGTCCTTGATCAACCATGACAACAGATACATCTTCCTTCTTCTTTTTGTTCCCATTGATGGATCCATATTGAATTTCTCTGCTCGCAACTTGCAAAGCTGTATAGTCTTGGATTCTCCCTGATTTGATCCCATCTTCCAAGATTTCCCCCATTCTGACAACCTCCATGAACTTTTGTCCCATCATGGTTATCATTTTCTCATAGTACAGACTGTTATCCTGGCATTCGATGAAGGTAGCAGTCATTTCACTTTCACCCATTGGCGGTTGGACTCTGGCTGCTTCTGCCCTCCAACGCAGGGCATACTCGCGAAATGTCTCAGTTGACTTCTTCTTTAACTTAGCCAAGTAGAACCTATCAGGTGTGATTTCAGTATTGAACCTGAATCGATCCATGAAGTCTTGTGCCATATCATTCCATCCACGCCATTTACAGAGATCTTGTTGTGTATACCAAGCAAGAGCTTCACCAGATAGGCTTCTTATGAACAACTTCATCCTGATTTTTTCGTTTCTCCCTACCCCTACCAACTTGTCACAGTAGGCCCTTAAATGCGTATGAGGGTTACCGACTCCATTGAACATGTCAAACTTTGGCGGCTTGTACCCTATAGGCAAGTCGATGTCAGGTTGCACACACAAATCATCATACTCTAGGCTTGTGCTTCCCCTAGTAGTTTGGAGATTTTTCATTGCTTTCTTAAGATCATCAATCTCCCTTGCTAATACATCATCAGACTTTGCCTTGACATCCTTCTCCATTTCTTCATATTGGTCCACCTCGGTTTGGAACTTGACCGATATTGGGTTGGTAAAGGTTTGAGTTTCCATAGCATATACTGGAGGAACATGTTGCGCGTAAGGATTGACAACATGTGCCCCTTGTATATGCTGGGCTTGATAATTTTGGACGATAGAAGCATTTTGAATTGGAGATGGTGTAGGATTATAAGGGGTATTGAATGGAGGGTTTACGGGAGTAGTTGTAGGTAGTGGATAGGTGTTAGCGGGTGGAGAAGCATAAGAAATATGCATTGGAGGTTGATTTGGTGGGTTGACGGGTGATGGATTAAGAGGAGTAGCATAGGTATTGTAAGTGGGTGGTTGACTTTGTGGAGGAGTGTAGACGAGTTGTGAATTTGATGGATTTGCGGGAGTGATTGGAGGTAGGTTACTGTTGGCAAGTGTAGGATGTTGTGGTGGAAAGTGTTCGGGAACTGATGAATCAAGTGGTGGAAAATGAGTTGCGGCATTTCTGGGTTCAGGAAGTGGACTTTGGAGTGTAATGGACAAATTGGTCAAGTCCTTAACTCGACTTAGTTCTCCACGCAGATCCTCGATCTCTTGAGTCAAGCGAGCAATGTGCTCATCATGTTGAATAGTAGCTCTATTTTCGGCAGTTTCAGAAGAGTCATTAGGAATGATTCCTCTACCAATTGGATTAGATGTGGTTGGATCAGTCATTGCGATATTTCTTCCTTGAATAGTCCAACTACGTCGAGGTAATACTGATGATTTAGATCTTGTGAAGTAAGGGTGATCAGCCAGCTCGATTGTCAACACGAATCAACTTTATTGGGGAATAAAAGAAAGAATATGAAACACAAATAAAATGTTAGTTTTAAATGAAAACTTTAGGTAAGTCATGTTCACGTAAATTCAAATAAATCATGTAAATAAGTCATCAAGTAAAGTCAAATAAGTTATGGAATAACATGCAAATCAAGTATGTTTAACAACGATAACGTATCCTAATAAGCTTGTGACCTCTTTGTGCCAGAGGTAGGCCTAACGTGTATTTGAAGAGTAAATGTGCCATAATATGTCATTCCATTGCTCTTGATTAATTAAACGAATTCTATTTCTTTAAAAGGTACAAGAGAAATGTAAATTTTATTACATATCAAACTAATACAATAAATAGTACTTTCGAATCTAAATAAAGTAAAAGTAAATTTTCCACGTCTAAACTTCTTGGTTTTGCTCGGCGAGATCGTCAACTCCTGTCAGTCATTGATCAAAAACATACACCAACATAAAACCTTCATACCTGTCATGCAAAGGTTAGTGATACCCTCCTCCCTAAAGTTTAATTAATTAGAGCAAATAGTCCACATTTAGGCACAATCACCTCTCAAGTATGCACATAAATAATGATAAATCGTCACTTAGGGTCGAAAACCCATTTGGACATTTGGGTAAAGTCGACTAATGGACTTAATACGCCTAACGCATTAAGCCTCTTAGGTCATGAAATGATGCATGTTCTTAGTAAAGTGTGTTGGTTTAGCTCTATCCTGGGTGGACTAAGAGTTGGGTAGACTCGGACTTGAGGTATTCCTATGTGAGAAGGTACGTGGTCACACGGTAGTAAAACTATCCGCTCACTCCACGCGTGCACCAACTCTCTAAATACAAGGTTTTTGAAAGAATTTCGGAGAAGTGAAAGGACACAACTCGCGTGTACAATGTGTGTGAAAGTGTCAAATTTCCAAAAGTGGAGGAAATATGAACGGAATGACAATTTAAATAAAGCGTTAACACGTAAGGCAGTTTATATAAAATAATAGCAAATAAATAATTTATATCATATAATTATGACAGATAAACGTTGAGCAATTAAGGTAAAACAAATAAACATAAAAAACCTTAATTATTAACCTAAGTCTGTTATGGTTTAGAACCTAAAATCCCCAGTGAAGTCGCCAAGCTGTCATACCCCATTTTAACCGGGTCAAAATAGTGTACAACATATTGGTGATTCCTAAAAATAATTAACTAACTTAAGGAAGTCGCCACCTAATTAATATGGTGAATTAGGACACCTAAAGTGACTAAAGTTATTGTCTAATGTTAACTCCATTTTAAGGTCTACTAATATGAGATTCTAGGTAAGGGTTCAATTAATCTAAAGGGAAGGTATTAAGCACCCTTTAAGATCCGTTAAATTACGGTTAACCGGCCAAACTTAGGTTGATTAATTAGGCTTAAAAAGTCATTAAAAAATTATATGTCAAAATGCAAGTCATGTTTTTGGAAAAAGAATAATTCAAGGACAAGACTTTCAAAAGTATACTTGAAATAAAGTGAGTAAAGGTTTTGAAAAATGTCATTTGTTAGAGAAAAGGAACTTGATTTATTAATTAGAACAAGCTTCATTATCATGAAAAAGTTGTTGTAACTTGGTAGCTAAGACATAAATTACGAGGTTAAAAGACGAGGTATATTTTAAGCTCTAAACATTATACTACCGCCCTCTCATGTCACGGGATTTAATAACTCTAAGCTACCCGAGGAAATAAATTATTACTAACATACTCAAGAATATTATACACAACAAGTAATAAATGTAAATAACATGTTAGTAGTCAAAACACATAAAACACATAAGATATACACAAAATTAATTAGCAAGATAGAGAAGGTCGAGAACATCCGCCATTTCTTCCTCATCCTCCTTTTCATTTTTGTTCGGATGTATCGCGAGAGAGAGCAAGAGACATGTATGAAGGTGTAGATGCACGTTTCAAGTCTTGCGGTGACTTCGAGTCTTAAAGTGGGACTCTTCGACTCCGGTGTTCATGTCAAAAAAAGGGAATGGAAGATTAGTATAATGGCATAATTTCAAACATAAAAGAAAAGCTACATACGTCAATGTTCTATAACAAACAGAAGCATGGCAACATCAACACACATGGTAGTTAACACCACTAAGAAAGGCACATAACATTTTTACACATTCATGCTAACATAGTTGAGTTTTCCTATAGCCATATTTTCTAGAATACAAACTAAATTTATTACATGTTCTCTACTACAGTGGGTACTTTTTTTTTTTTTTTTACAACCAAATACAGTAGAAGAAATACAAGATGGAGAGCTTATATGTGAAATTATATCAAAGACAATGAATACTTCAACTTAACTTAATTCTTGAAAAAATAAAATCTCCTATCATTGTAGCCTTTAAGAAAAATAGGACTAATATATTAACTAGTAGGGGGCTAAACAATAATTTATAGTATTCATATAGTTAACCTTAGCAGGTAGTTATCACTTCTCAATAAAGCACAAATACATACACATGACTGCAACTAACTATTGTAGTCAAAATCTTATTCTTTTTTATGACTTCTAACAAAACAAAATAGACTCAAATCTTGACTACCTGGAAACTCTTAAACATGGAATCATCAAGGAACATGTTCACACAATATTTGGTTAAGGTTATTGTTTTACACTATCCACAACATTGAAATAAATAAATCCTAACAATAAGTCAAATAAGAAAAGAAAAATCACAGCATGAGCAGTGTAATATACATGAAAGAAAGAGTTGAGATAAAAGGTAAATCACTGACCTTGTGGAGGGCAGTGAACTAGGGATCTTCGGCCTCGAATCTATTCTCTCAAGAATAAATTTATGTTATAGCCGCAAGCCAACAGAGACGGAAAACTTAAAGTAGTAGCTAAAGATGAAAGTGTTGTGTGTGATAAGATTCTCGTGATATCTCTTGTGAGTGTTCCAGCCCCTTTGTTTGGAGGGATAAGCTCATATTTATAGGAGAAGAATGGCTAGGATTTGCGAATTTGAAATTCAAATTTCGAAAAAAAAATAGGAGGAGTCACGGGCTGGACTTCCTAATGGACAAGACAATGGAAGCTATAAGGCTCAACTTTGTTGATGTTGGCCGTTATTTTCACCAAAATGGTGAATCAAATCTGCTACCATGAAAGACAAAGGAAAAGTGAGAGAAAGGGGAAAGATTTTGGTCAAATCTCACGTGAAGAAGATGAGTAAAGCAGCCTAGGATTTGTCACTTGTTGACTAGACTTAAATGAGGGGTATTTTGGTATTTTAGTTATTTGAGAAAGATCTAGAATACATATACATGGGTTGTTATGTTTTGGGCTGATTTGGGCCATTATTTAGCCTATTTTTGATGGACTTTTCTGATGGGTATTGCTTGGTATTGGGCTCGTTGGTGGGCTGGAAATGGATAAATTTTCATGGCTCTTTTCTTCTTTTAAATTAGTTCTTTTGAGCTTCTAATTTAATAACTAGTATAATATATATAGTATACGATAAAAATTACGATTATGTAGTAAAATGCTTATAATTAATTTAGTAAGTATAAAACTTGAAATAAAATAACGACGATCGGTTTAAAGAAGATAGTAACAGTAGTACTATTGATAATATATTCGCAATTTAAAACTAGTGAAAGCGGTAATAAAAGGATAATAATAATAAGTCGATAATAAGATTTAAAGTAGTAAAAATAATAATATCTAATAAGTTATAACGATAATAATAGTAGTAAATAAAAACGACAGTGAAAGGTAAGACATTTAATTTATTAAAAATTTAGAAGCTCAAGTGAACGAATTAAAAGAAAGGAAGGACAAAATTGGGTGTCAACAATTGTTAGGCTCAAACTAGATGAATTTTCTAAGAATATAAGTATTAAGATCAATTCTTATGTTTTGAAGGAGTATTAGATGTGAATTGATGTTATAAAGGACCCCTAGTTCAAAGTTAAGTTGAAAGCCTTTCTATCGATTTAGTTTTCATGTAAATTTTTAATAGGGTAAACTTCAAATGATCATAACTTCTAGAATATGAATAGTTAGGTAGCCTAATACCTACCAAATTAAAGGTATTTGAATTTTCTTTCCAACGCCACCAACCGCTTGTTAATCCGACTCCGGAGTAAAAAGTTATGGCATTTTAGTGAAGCATTGTCAGTTGTCAAAAATCCGACGAGCTGGCCGACGGGCGTGGGAACCACCTACGACCACGACAACCCATGGTGACAGGGCATGGGAACTATCCAGTGAGGCTATTTGGCCCTTGTGAGGCCGGTGGTTGGGTTCGACGGCCCATGAAAAGCGTCGTCCGACGATTTTCTGCACTTTTTCCTATGAGTTTAATTAAGGGTAGTTTGATCCTTTCCTCACTTCAAGTTCTTCCCCTCATATTTTAAACACCCAAAAGGGGTTATTCCTCATAAGAACATTAATTTATATCTAAACAATTCCCTCAAGACTCTAAGGCAAGATACTCAGGGTTTCAAGCAAGCAAGATCATAGAAGCTCCAGCAAGAAAGTCTCTCAAGAGTTTTCTTTCAGATTTCTTCTCCAAGTCTCCACCTCCAACCTTAGAGATTCTTCTCCAAGCTTCATCCCCAAAGTTCTAGCTAGAAGTTCTTCAAGTTCAGGTATGTGGGTATTCAATAAGGGATTCCCTTCACCCTTATGCTCCAAACCCATTATTTTTACTTTGATTTATGGATTCATGAAATTAGGGTTCTTACCCAAATTGGGAAAAACTTATGGGTTCAGTTTTAAAGCATCAATTCATGATTTCTTATACTTATCTTTGATTTATTTGAGGTTTCTTAATTGATTTCAAAAGCCCATTCATTGAAGATGATTTCTAGCATGATTCCACTGAATTGCATGATTTCAAGTGAAAATTGGCATATTTAGACAACATGGCCTTATGAATTTATGAAAGTGCATGCCTGATTCTTCAAGTCATGAATTTAGAAAGAAAAGTATATTTTGAATTATGAATTGCACGACATTAGATATGTCCCTATGTTTTATGAAAAGGTTGGACATCTAGATATGTCTACCTAAGTTAAGTGAATTGCATGGTATTAGATATACCCTTATGCTTTTTAAACAGATTTGGCATCAGATATGCCCCAGTATTATATGAGCTATATGTATATTTTGGGAGTAGTATTTAGCACTGAGTTGGACGGGGTGGGAGTATCCTTAGTCCAAGAACTACGTGTAGATTCATAAGTCCCTTCTGTTGGGCATTAGAATTAGTGATCATGCCATAACTATGCCTTTATACACTGGCAAGGTATATTGGGTCCTTTCGATGGGACGGATACATCGGATTCCATGTAGCTCATATGGTCTATGTCGGTTAAGAGAACCTCCCACAGAAACTGTTTCAAGTTTTTAAGTGCATTGACTCTTTGCTTTCAGATTTTATACTTTCTACTATTTTTATGATTCTAAAGGTGTTTTCAGCTTATGATATTGCATCGAGTCATTTTATTACAGATTTTACTATCATTATACGACTTCAGTTTTAGTTATGCTTTAAGCATGTTTTACCACGACATATGCATGATTTCAGTTTTAAGCATACTTTCAAGTATATTTTATCATGACATATTCTTATATATCATATTCAGTACATTCCATAGTACTGACCATATACCTTTTTGTGCTGCATCCTATCATGATGTAGATTCAATAGCTCGCCCCCAGATTCGAGGCTAGTAGATCAGCAACACATCCGGCCAGCTTGGTGAGTCCTCCTCATTCGAGGACTTGGATTTTAGCTTCACTATAAGCCATTAGTTCTTCCATTCAGTTTTCAGTATTTAGAGTTAGCTGGGGGCTTGTCCCTGCAGCTCGCTTCATACATAGAGTCAGATATTTAGCCTAATTCAGATTATCATTTTAGTCTTATTTTTTTTTAATAACAGGTCAAGTTGCTCATTACTTCAGTTAAGCTTCCGTTCTTATATTTTGTTAAGTTTTTAAGTCATGCTAATGCTAGAGGGTTATCTTGAGATCACCTGTGATCTTGGATCCCGTGTTACGTCCATAGGGTAGGCTCGGGGCGTGACAATCATTTAGAGGCAAAGGCAAATTTTCTTTCCGGCAATCAAGCTGCAGCAAACCAATGGATTGTCGACTCTGGTGCTACGCATTATGTCACAACAAAGCCTACCAATCTTGAAGAAGATAATGGTTCATAAGGCATATCTATGGGCGATGGTAAAAGAATCTCAATTACTTACCATGGTTCTACTGAATTAATTGCATCAAATAATGCTTGTAGACTAACTGATACTTTGTGTGCTATCAAACAAAATATTCTCTCTGAATCAAAATTTTGTCAAGATAATCTGACCTCCATTGAATTTTTCCCATTTTCTTTCTTTGTGAAGGACTTGAAAACGTGGGCTTCGTTGATATCCAATCGGGATAGGAATGAACTCTATGAATGGCCCAATTTCACAGTTAATAAGCCTATTGTTCAAGTTTCCACTTCAATAGTTCCTCACCAAGTCTGGCACCGTTGCCTTGGCCATCTCCATTCAAGAATCATCTTGAAATTTATTTTGAATAAATTTTCTCTCCTAGTTTCATCACCGAACAAGTCTACTTTCTGTAACTCTTGTTGTTCAAATAAAATTCAACGCTTTTCATTTGATTGCTTGTCTCTAATTAGTATTGCCCCACTACAAATACTTTTTAGTGACTTATGGGGTCCATCGTCTGTCCTTTACATTGATAAAAAATAGTATTACTGTGTTTTCATTGATCAGTATACCAAACATATTTGGTTGTACACCCTTAACAATAAACATGAGGTTCGAGACATCTTTTCCAAATTTCATCCCTTAGTGGAAAATATTTAAAAAGACAATTGTCTTTGTATACTGATGGAGGAGGTAAATATAAAGGTCTTGATCCGTATCTCAATTCAACTGGAATTGAACACCTTGCATCACCTCCTCATACACCTCAAAGGGTGGCCATAGCGGAGCGTCGTCATTGGCACATTGTTGAAACTGCTAAAACACTTTTGCATGAGGCATCCCTAGCTTCAAATATTTGGTTGTTTGCTTGTCAACATGTAGCCTATCTTATTAATCAATTGCCCACACAACTTTTAAAAATTATTTGGTGTCGCAACCAAATACGATTCACTTAGAACTTTTGGTTTTCTATGTTACCCATGGCTTAAGCCTTACACCACCCATAAGCTTGAGCCTAGGTCAACTCCATCTGTCTATCTAGGATTCTCTCAGGTTCATTATGCTTACCGATGTTTTGATCCTATTCACTCTAAATTTTTTATCACACGTAATGTAAAGTTTTTTGAAAATATTTTCCCCTTTCACACCATATTCTCACATCTTAAAAATAAGTCTTTTACGCTCAGGTGGGACATTGTTTACACTCCTACAAATTCTCAAACTCAAATTCTTTCACGTGATATTTCACCACTTCCTTCTCTTCTTCCCGTCCGAGATATTCCTATCAGTAGCCAAGCTTGTGAGTCTGTCTCCTCCGTGTGAAAAATATTAAAGTTTGATTTTTTGGATATCATAGATTTTCTAATAAAGTTTCTAGAATAGCCTAGTGTAGTTTCTAGGATAAGCATCTTGTAGAAATTTCTTGTATATTTATCTAGAAGAATTTCTAGAACCTTCCATGGACAAGTATAAATAGGAATGGTTTGGTACATTTGTAATCAACCCAAGAATAAACCCAATTCAAGAAGTCTTATTCTATAAGCAAGTTCTCCTTTCCAAAATCTTATCCTTCTCCTTTCATAGCTTCCTCTTCTTTAATTGAATCTTTTGATTTTAATTAACGATCTTGGGCTAGCAAAAGGTCTCCACGATTATACATTTCTTCTGCTATTTTTCTACATGGTATCAAAGCCAAAACCGTAGATCGGCTTCTGAATTTTATTTCAAGATCTGGTTTGTGGTAGATTCAATTGGTTTGTCTGTATGGATTTACGTTGTTGTGTTAATGGACTAGGAATGGAGTTTTTGAACTAGTCAAATTACAAGGTATGAAAGATATGTATGGAATCATACCTTATGGGTGAGGATTTATGGGATGTTGTTAATGGGAGTAACACAAATTCTCCTGATGACGGACTGGAAAATAGTAGTGCATACAAGAAGTACAATAAGATTAATGCGAAGGCGGAGTTCATACTGAAGAGGTTCATCTCCTCCGATTTATTTGACCATATTATCAGGTGTAAATCAGCTCATGAAATATGGAGGACCTCAACCAGATGTTCAACAAGAAGAATGAAGCTCGACTACAGATATTGGAGAATGAATGGGCTAACACCACTCAAGGTAATTTCTCTATCGCTGAATATTTTTTAAATATTAAAAACTTATCTTCTGAAATATCTTAATTGAATCCGAATGAGGCTATCTCTGAAGCACGAATAAGAAGAAATACTATTCATGGTTTGAAATCAGAATATATTCCCTTTGTTACATCAATTCAAGGATGTGATCAACAACCACCCTTGGAGGAATTTGAGAATTTGTTATCTTCACAGGAGTTACTAGCCAAATAGTTGGCTGGTGTATTTGTCAAAGAAGGGGAAGGAAATGCTCTTGTAGCCAACAAGAGGAACTTTAAAGGAAAAGCAAGAGATATGCCACACTCTCGATCCTCAGGTGGTTCAAGCTCGCTTGAAAAGAAGGAAGAGTCTTCTAACAATTATAGTAAGAAACCTCTTAAATCTTACCATTGTTCTAAAGTAGGACACATAAAAAGATACTACCGAGACAAAGAGAGCAATATGGTTCAAATTGAGAAAGTTATCGAAGAAGAAGAAGACCAGCAAAAATGCTTCGTAGCTGAGACTCGAGCAATAGATGTCTTGGCCTCCATCAATTTTGAAAGAGACTGGATCGTGAATTCAGGATATAATAAAGTCCATCACGTGGAGAAGGAAGACACTGAAGTCATCAACAAGAAGCAAGAAAACTCTTGTCATGACCCAACCCGTCTCGAGTGGCATCTACCCAACCCTTGAATGAGCGAACAAATAGAGTTTCACCCTTGCCTAGACTAACAGCCTAAAACCAGCAAGCATCAAAGTAAACTAGCAATGAAAACAAGATCAACTACTCAAAATACTTATCATAATTAATAATCTGCGAAAATCCCACCTAGGAACTGAAAGTCATCGTACCAAACATCAATACCAAATCTAGAGTACGGGGATGCAATCCCAAATAAAATAAGAATAGTTTTTAAGTCCGAACAAATGGACTAAAACTCTAATGATAATCCCAAGGTAGCTCGAATCGACAGCTCACCCTTGAAGATCAGAAACGTCGGTACTAAATCTGAGGTCTAGTCTCAGCTGCCGAAAGATTTCCTGTACTCACCAAAAGGAAGACAAGTGCAGTATCAGTACACCACCACTGTGTTCTGGTAGGATCATCAGCCAGTATTCAAGAAAACAGTATATAAATAGTACACAAAATCCAGTAACAAGTATGACAAACATGCAACAATATCACAGGCATCTCTAGACTACAGGACTAGCTTGTTACCGCATGAATCCATCTCTCACAGTTCTATTCCACCAACAAGAATAACCATAACCACACCTTACCGTCTAGCCCGAACCCACCCTGGAATCCCCTCTAGACAACTACCACAAGAAATTACCCGGCCTAAACCAAGACCATTTCAACAGTCATATAACAGTTCCCGGCCACTCATGGACCACCAATCAATAACACTTTTCAATAACAACCCAGTCCACTCACGGAACCAATATCAAGTATCACATTCAGTAGAACAACCCGGTCCTCTCACGGAACCAATATCAACCAATGCAATACAATAATCAATAAAACAGTGCAAGATGCAATAAAGTAAACTCGTACCAGGCGTGGTACCCGTGCCACTCGAATGTTATACCCGTACAATGTGTGGTACTCGTGCCAACCATGTGTTATACCCGTACTAGGCGTGGTACCCGAGCCAATCGAATGTCAACACAACAGTCAATAGAATGAATGCACACCCCTTGTAAAACCAACAAGTAAAAACCATTCCAAACATAGACTGTAAACCGAACTTAGACATTCCACACAATTCCCCTAAGCAATGTAATACACAAAATTACTTAGACAACGAGTACAATAAATATACACATTTGCAGAAATACGAAAGCCATCACATACCTCAAATGTTCCAAGCTCTACTCAACCCGAGCTTTCCCGTGTTCTGGATTCCTCTCACGTTCTTGGTCTAAAAATAACACATAATGCATACAATTAACATACAGGCCTGTACATTACCCGGATTATACTAAATCTCCAAACCCCAGGCCACCCATGATCATCCCACCCTTTTCCCGGGCTTTTCCACCGTTAATTCTCCTAGTCTTATTATTTTTTACGGACAAAATAGGAAATTGAATAGTCTATGATCATTTTAACGTACCTAAATCAACACCCAAGAACATACATGTTTGGAACCCCCTTCTTCCCCAAATTCCATCATCCCTAGGTCATTCCAACCTTCCCTAATTTCTCTCCTAGCAATTCTACCGCATAGGAAACATAGTACAAATTGTGGGGAACGAAAACCTTACCTTAGGAATGATTTTTGGCGGAGGAATGAAGACAATCGCCTGAATTCGCCCAGCCCTTCTCCCAAAACAAACTTGTGAAATTCTGATGTTTTGAGAGTTGTTTCTGCATTAAAAACTCATCGGACCACTATAGCGGTCCCCGCTCCGCTATAGTTGTCTCGCTATAGCGGTCACCTGCCTCTATAGCGGTCTTAAGTGAGTAGACTGCCCCTTGACCACCGCTATAGCGGTAATTTCTACTGCTATAGCGGTGGCCGCTATCATGTGTGACATCGCTCGTCACGGGCAGAAAGTCCATAAATTTGCCAGTTTTGGCCATTTCACAACACACTTGGTTTCCCCAACGTTCTGAAATAACCCCTTCACGTCAAACGCGATTTCGAGAGTTATACTTACCCAAATTCGATTTTGAAAAGTCCTCCAGACTCCTTTATGTATTGGCTACGTGGAAAACTAGCTCAATACAAGACACCTAAATCCATTTTTACCCAGATTTCTCTAAACTCTACCTCGCTCTAAAACCAGTCGAGGCTAGCCTAGCCCAGAATTTCAAACTCCCAAACCCGGAGTTTTCTAACTCTAAAACTTGGCACGATTGAACTACCTATAACGACAGACCCGGTCGTTACAACTCTGAAGACGTTCAGACTAGTGACATGGTAGTTGCTATCGAGAATATCAAAGAAGTAGATCCTGAAAAGGCTGTTTCTGAAACTATATATGCTAGTGGTGACATTTTAAGATAAAGTATTGAGGGAGATGTAATTGAATTTGAAGTCTCTGATCAATCATCTGTCATATCTAGGTTAATCACTATCTTAGATGAAATACTGGAAGCAAATGGAGAAGAAGAAGAAGCTAACCTTACCAAATTTCAGGTGGAGAGTCAGACAACATAATTTTTGGAAGCTCCAAAGCTGACAAGCATTTTATTGAAGAGCTAGAAAGGGAATCTGGTGGTGAATCCTATTATGGTGCTGAGGTTTCACCAAAATTGATGATCAAATTGTCACCATCTCAAATGAGGAGAGTGATGCTGATAAAATTTTCTTGTGTTATGGAGTTGCATCAGAAAGTGCGAGTTCTAAAATCTTGAACCCTGGAGTTCCAAACTTGCCCATCACAAATGTTTCTCCAGATAGTACAATTGTCATGGAGCTAAGAGAAAGGGGGAGCCTGGAAACTCAAAAGCATGAAACTCGGCAAGGAGATGACACACTTGGTTCGCAAAGGCCAAAAGAAAACATTGTGAAGTCAGTACGTACAGAGATAAAAAGTTTGTTGGTACATATTCACGTTTCTTTGCAATACTAATAGATGACAAAAAATCTTCATCATTTGAAGGAGAAAGAAAAGTCAAGAAAAAATTGTTGTGATTTTCACCAAGGCATTGTTCAAAGCTTCATTTGAGTTCTTCCACGACAAGTTTAGGGTAGGGCATCTTCATCTTGTGTGGATCTTGAGCTTTATCTTCATCCTCTCTTGTAACAGTAGGAAACACCTTGCAAAGCTCTCGGTGCATGATTAGTGCTCTATGCTAACGTTCTCCTTGAGCTCATCCATAGTGAGACACGGACGGGGAAAACTTGCAAAGCCTTTTCAAGCTGACGAGGGGCAAGACGAGGACGAGGGCGACCTAGGAAACTTCTTTTTTCAGAAAAGGAGATGGGTGATGGCCATATTGACTCTGCTGATATCATAGAGGAAGCAATGAAAGGGATCAGATCTGGGAACCCTAGCCCTATTGGGTTTCCACAAAGGATGGTAGTACCTTCTCCAGTGGGCACTATTCCATTGGGAACTATGGTGGAAAGTAGCTCGGTAGCTGGACCAGGACAATGGACTGGACGAGCTAAGGTGATATTTGATCACTCAGCTACTGTTCCATTGGAGAAGACTGATATGGAGAAAGGGGAACAAACAGGTATAGGACCAGAGCAATCCAGAGCCTGGTCTAGGCTATTCTCACAGAACAGATTTGCTGCTAATGGTATGGCCCTAAACTTCATACCACCTAAGGTTAGAGATGGGAAGTTAGTTGTGCAAATTGAACCTGCTGAAGTAGCTAAGGAGACAGAAGAATGGAGTTGTGCTTTAGTACTCTATGTTCTGGGGAAAACCCCTAATTATACTTATATGAAGAGCTACATCAACAGGACTTGGAACAACGTTGTTAACCCAGAGCTATTCTACCATGATGATTGGTTCTATATTGTGAAATTTCAGTACCTACAAGCTAGAAATGAAATCATGTATTCTGGGCCTTATACGATCAATAACATGCCCCTTATCTTGAAGGAATGGACCCCTGATTTTGATTTTCAGCAAGAATTTCCATACACAATGCCTTTGTGGGTCAAACTGCCTAACTTGCCTCTAAACTGTTGGAGTGCAACCACGCTGAGCAAGATTGCTAGCTGCCTGGGAAGACCTATCTTTGCTGATGAATACACTAAGAAGCAGAGTAGGGTGTTGTTTGCCAGAGTATTAGTGGATATGGATGTAACTACCGAACTACCTGGGGATATAGAAATAGTTGACCCAATGGAGGTGGCTTACACTCAAGCTGTGAGCTATGAGTGGAGGCCCCTTTACTGTCCTACATGTTTCACGTTTGGTCATCAATGCCCTGCTGAACTGAGAGATAAAATTGTGAAACCTACGGGTGATAAACAACATGCTAAAAAGGAGCATAAGGGGGGATATAAAGGCTATAAAAGATCAATCATGCAATGGGTCGGTAAGCCTATTCCGGTAGCTGACCAAAATAAGAAATACTCGAAGTAAGCTCCTGGCTCGCCCCTATCTCTAAAGGTATGAATGAGCGGAGTGCTTACGTCCGTGGTAGCTGCGAGCCTCCTGGGTCTTGCTCTCTCGTTTTTTTTCCTCCGCCTTCCTCTTGTAATTGACCCTTTCTTTTCTGCTACGCCTATCCATCCGTCAGATTGACATCCAGCCGGGTGAGCGATAGCGGCTCCTGTTTACTAATAGATCTGCCGCCGCCTCCTTCAATATCATGATTGGGTCGACCAGGAATGCCTATGCCAGAGCCACAACAACAGTAAAATAGTAAGGGAAAGGAATAATTTCTGAGCACATAGGTGACCCCCCTCACCAATAAGGATATCCCCCACCCTTCTATGACTATCGGAAGCATGTCTTATGTATCTCGATTACAACAAGGCATACCCTTGTTACTATCTAAACCAAAGGACGTAAGGGTCCATAAATCATTTTCACCTTTGCTACTAGGAAACTTGGGAGGAGGGGAGCAAGGCAGACCCCGAGATGGGGGGACCAGTTCATCAGTAATATGATATGGAATATCTGGAATGTTCTGGGCATTAATAGGCCCTTCAAACAGAAGAAAATAGGTAACTACATTAGAAAGCATAGAATAAACTTGGCAGGGTTACTAGAAACTAAGTTTAAGGAACACAAGTTTGCCTCTAGTGTTGCTACAATAGCTAGAGGATGGAAACACATTAATAACTACACTTATGCTCCAAATGGTAGAATATGGATTCTATAGAAGGGGGAAGAGGTTATTGTAACTGTACTAGAAGTACATGCTCAATATATCCACTGCACAATTCAAGATAGACAGGATCCTTTTCATTGTGCATTAACCGTGGTATATGGCAGTAATGATAGTGAGGAGAGGAAAGAATTATGGCACAGACTTACCATGCATGGGGCATCTATAAATCTTCCTTGGTGTGTATGCGGTGATTTTAAATCCCCGCTAGATTATGATGATAGAATTGGGGGCAGACCTATTATAGAGCCTGAGATCAGAGACTTCAGAGACACTTGTAACACCTTGTGCTTAGTAGACATGAAATCAATAGGTAGAACTCTTACTTGGTATAATGGGCATGTATGGAGCAAAATTGATAGGGCACTGTGTAATAATCAATGGATGACCTAGAATGGGCAGGTGATTGCACAATTCAAGGAAAACCACTTCTCTGATCACTCTCCCATATATATAGCATGCTCTACTTATAATGCAGAGAGGAGGAAGCCATTTAGATTTCTTAATGTCTTAACTGAATATGATCAGTTCATCTCAGTTATAGACAGATGTTGGAATCAGAATATTCAGGGATCTAGCATGTACAAGCTATGGAAGAAGCCTAAATTATGCAAGGAACCCCTAAAGCAACTGAAGGAGGGAAATATAGGTATTCTGGACACTAGAATCACAACCACTAGAGACCATCTGCAAGAACTACAACTTATACTAAATGACTCAATGGACCCTGTGCTTGTGCAAGAGGAAAAGGAGGCTAGCAGAACTCTTACAAAATGGTTGTCTATACAGGAGAAAGTGTTCAGGCAGAAGTCTAAAGTCCATTGGATCAAAGAAGGAGATGGAAACAATGGTTATTTCTTCAACTATATGAAAACCAGGGATAGCAATAACTACATATGAGTGTTGAAGGACAAGTCTGGACAAATAATACAAACTCATGAAGAGATTGAAGCTGAGGTGGTTAGATTCTATACAGAACTAATAGGTACCTTGTCTACTAACTTGCCATCTATTAATTTGTCAGTGGTCAGAGAGGGGCCAAGCATTACTTGTGCTCAGCAAAGGGCTATGTGTCAGGAGATTACTACCAAGGAGGTTAAGCAAGCACTATTTGAAATAGATGATAACAAATCCCTTGGGATGGATGGATTTACAGCAACATTTTTTAAGAAGGCATGGTGCATTGTCCAACATGATATTTGTGCAGCTGTACAGGACTTCTTTTAGAAAGGTAAAATGCTGAAAGCAGTGAACAACACCTTGGTTACTCTAGTTCCTAAGAAATCTCATCCTGAGACAATTAGGGACTTTAGACCCATTGCTTGTTGTTCTATCATCTATAAGATAATTTCAAAGATCATTTCTGGAAGGCTTAGGGATGTTCTTGAGGATATGGTTGGACAAAGTCAATCTGCCTTCATTCCTGGCAGACTTATTACTGATAATATAATCATTAGTCATAAATTGGTCAAGGGATACAACAGGAAACACATATCTCTGAGATGTATGATCAAAGTGGATCTCCAAAAGGCTTATGATTCAGTGGAATGGTTCTTCATTGAAATACTACTTAGGGAGTTGGGATTTTTGGGGAAAATGGTGAATTGGATTATGACATGTATCAACACTGTGAGCTATACTTTTATGGTGAATGGAAGACTTTCGGATACCATTTGAGCTAAGAAGGGTCAGAGGCAGGGAGACCCTATGTCTCCTTATATCTTTGTGTTGATTATGGAGTATTTGAATAGGTGCTTACAGTCCCTAAAGACTTGTCCAGACTTTATTATCATCCTAGGTGTCAAAAGCTAAACATTGTGCATTTATGTTTCGCGGATGACCTACTCATGTTTACCAGAGGAGATATGAAGTCTGTCCAATTGCTGCAAGAAAAATTTACCATGTTTTCTGAGGCATCTGGGTTGACAGCTAATCTATCTAAGAGTCAAGTATACGTTGGGGAGGGGGGGTCAACCAGTCCACTATGGAGGATATACTATAGACCCTAGGCTATGAAAAAGGAGAGTTGCCCTTCAAGTACCTAGGTGTGCCCATTTCCACCAAAAAGCTCACAGTTTCTCAATGCCAACCATTAGTGGAAAAAATTACCTCCAGGATCACAAACTGGATGGCCAAGGGGCTTTCTTATGCAGGTCGCTTACAACTTATTCGTGCAGTTTTGTTTGGTGTGCAGGCTTACTGGTCTCAGCTATTCCTTCTCCCACAGAAAGTGATCAAGATGATAAAGGCAACTTGCAGAAGCTATTTATGGTCTGGGGAAGCAATTATTACAAAACGTGCACTTGTAGCATGGGAGAAAATATGTCTGCCAAAGGGTGCTGGTAGACTGAATATTATACAATTGAAAGTATGGAACCAAGCTGCTTTATGCAAGATGTTGTGGGCTTAAAGTCAAAATAAGTAGAAGCTATGGATTACTTGGATCCACACTTACTATATAAAGCACCAAAATCTTGATCAAATGGAGGTTCCTTGCCAGGCTTCCTGGATGGTGAGGAAAATCTTCAACATGAGGAAGTTGTGGTGTAATCAGGCTACCAGTACTCAGGTTATCCAGGAAGGGAAGTTTCATATTGCCGCAGCTTATAAAAACATCTGGGGTGCTGTTCCTAATCTGGCTTGGAGACAACTCACCTGCCATAATATGGCTGAACCTAAACACGTGTTTATCTTATGGATGGCACTACAAAGAAAATTGAGAACAAAAGACAGATTAATCCAATGGGGAATAGAGGTGGATGATAAGTTTATGTTCTGCCACACAGAACTAGAAACAACTGAACACTTTCTATTCCAATGCAGGTTTACTAAGCTCTATGGACTAGGATGCTGGAGTGGATGAGATGGGATCGGTCAATTCTAGCATGGGATGAGGAATGGAAATGGGTTGCTCATAGCTCAAAGGGGACGAGTGCTCAGAAATGCCTTCTGAAAGCTGGGCTAGCAGCCATCGTGTACCACATCTGGATCGAACGTAATACTCGTGTCTTTCAGAAAAAGGCATGTAGTCTGAAGGGGTTATTTCACAGAGTCAAAACAGGTCTATGTATTTGAGTCAGCACTAATAGGAGGTTGTTTGAGTATACTTGTCAACTCTAGATATTTTAGTAGCCTGTATGGCATGTATGATCTAAGGATAGGAGGTGAGATAGACAAGGAATAGGGATCAAGTCTGGAATGACTTCCCTGCTATGTAATGCTTGCACTTGTAGTTAATAAAAGTTGTTAATTTCCAAAAAAAAAAAGTTTAGGGTAGCTTCCAAAAAATCCGAGAAATTCCTACCAGTGGCCAAGCTTGTGAGTCCGTCTCCTCCATGTGAAAAATATTAAAGTTTTTTTTTTGATAATCATAGATTTTCTAATAAAGTTTCTAAAATAGCCTAGTGTAGTCTCTAGGATAAGCATCTTGTAGAAATTTCTAGATATTCTAGAGTAGTGCTAGAAGATAAAGTTTACTAGAAATTTCTTGTAGATGTGTCTAGAAGAATTTCTAGAATCATCCATGGACAAGTATAAATAGGGATGGCCTTGTACATTTGTAGTCAACCCAAGAATAAACCCAATTCAAGAAGTCTTCTTGTATAACCAAGTTCTTCTTTCCAAAATCTTATCCTTCTCCTTTCATAGCTTTTTCTTCTTTAGTTGAATTTTCCAATCATAGTTAACGATCTTGGGCTAGCAGAAGGTCTCCCCAATTATAACTTTCTTCTGCTATTTCTCTACACTCTGTCCAGAATCATTCGCGTCCCACAGGTTCAGGTAATTCACTTTCTCAGTTTTCTCCTTCCCCTGCTTCTTTGCAGAAATCCCAATCTTTTGTCCCTTCACATAATACAGCCCCTAATCTTATCACCTAGCACCGCTGAAACAAAACACCAATTCTGCCACATGCTTCTACAACCTCTCCTGCACAACCAGTGAGTTTGCCCCCAAATCCTCCGCCCTCACCTCCTCCCCTAACTCGTTTAATTTGCCACCACCTCCTCCTCCTCCAACCCGCCCAACGACCCGATCACAACACAATATTTTCTGCCCCAAGAAACCATTCAACTACTTTGTCCAGCTTCCTGCCAATGTTGCCCCTCATACCTTCAAGCAAGCTCTAAAGCACCCAGAGTGGAGGTCAGCTATGAAAGTTGAATTTGATGCGTTAATTGGGAATCAAACATAGGAATTGGTTCCTCAGGATTCTAATAAGAATGTTGTTGATTGTAAGTGGATTTACAGGATCAAAAAGAAAGTTGATGGCTCGGTTGACCGGTAGAAAACTCGGTTGTTGCCAAAGGGTTCACTCAGTGTCCAGGTATTGACTACCACTACATGTTCAGTCCAGTTCTCAAGCCTATGAGCATTCGTGTTGCTCTTTCACTTGCAGTTTGACACAATTGGGTTTTACATCAATTGGACGTCAACAATGCCTTTTTACAAGGCATACTTGAAGAAGAGGATCTTATGAAGCAACCACCTGAATTTGAGAATGCACCTCATCCCTCACATGTTTGTCGTTTGCGTAAGGCTATTTATGATCTCAAGCAAGGGCCTGACGCTTGGTACAATAAACTGACATCCTATCTTTTTTATTTGGAATTTATTAAGTCTCACTCAGATCCTTCTCTATTTGTTTGCCATGCCTCTTATGGTGTTGTGAATCTTTTAGTCTATGTAGACGATATCATCCTTACAGGAAAGAATTCTTCAATGGTTCATTAGGTCATCTCTTCTTTGGCTTCCCATTTTTCCCTTAAAGATCTTGGCCTGTTATCCTACTTTCTTGGAGTTGAGGTTCATCGAGATAGCAAAGGCCTCCTGCTCTCACAAGCAACGTATGTCTCAGATCTTCTCCATGACCCTTTGTGCAAGATTGTAATGGTATTTCCACGCCCATGAGCTCTTCCCAAAGTCTATGCTAAATGATGGTACTCCATCTCAACTGAGTACAGGAAGGTCATTGGAAAGTTGCAGTACTTGTCTTTTTCTAGGCCTGATGTTTCTTACACAGTGAATAAATTGTCTCAATTTATGCATGCCCCGTCTGAAGCTCACTGGAGGGCTGTTAAGCACCTCATTTGATATGTCAAAAGCACTGCTAATTATGGCCTTAGAATTTCTCCCTAGCACCAGTCTTAATCTCTCCATATTTTCTAATGTTGACTGGGCTGGAAACTTCACTGATCGAAGTTCCACCATAGATTATATTGTCTTTCTTGGGCTTACTCCAGTTAGTTCGCCCTAAGAAAACGACGTACCATTGCCCGCTCGTCCACCAAAGTAGAGTACCGAGCTGTTGCTAGTGCCGTTGATGAGACCACATGGGTGAAAAGTCTTCTCAAGGAACTCCATGTCAAAATCCTCACACCACCTACCATTTTTGTGACAACTTTGGTGTCACCAACTCCCTATATTATCAAATATAAGAGTAAAATATAATAAATGCACTAATCCTACCCATTGTGAGAGACATCTTCCACTTTGTAATTGAAGGGTTCCAAACCTCGCTTCGTCACTCAGTCCCTTGCTACTTATTTGAGAAGAACAATCTTCACAGCCACATGAAGCATATAGTTGTTAACTTCCACTATGTTCGCCAACAGGCTAACGATAGGCGTCTTACCTTCAAGCACATTCCTAGTTCCGACCAGCTGGCTGATTCTCTCACCAAACCGCTTCCAAAAACCTCATATCATCGCCATTTTTCCAATCTAGGTGTTGTTGCAACTAGGCACTAGCTTAAGGGGGGTGTATAAGAACATTGTTTATTACAGCTTATTTCTTACTGTTACTGCTTTATTTTACAGTATAGGTGGTTATTTTGTTTCCACCATTTTAGGAGGTTAATACTTTATTTTCTCTGATCTCTGGATAGTTTCAACCGTAGAAGGAGACTCTGTTATTTCGTTTGTGTATATATTTCAGTTTATCATTGATTAATAAAAGGACCTTTTGCTTCATTTTGCTCAATTACTTATAGTATACTTATAATATCGTTAGTGAATTTGCTCGCGCTTCACGTGATAATTACACACAAAGTACAAGAAATTTAGTATATTTAGGAATATAATTTTGATATTGTGTTCATTTATATCTTTGTTATGAGAAGTAGATCTTAGCTTTCACATTCTACTGATACTAAATTTTAGAATGAGAAGCTCTATAGAAACCAACTCAATAATCATCAACAATAAAGATACAACACTAAATAAAACATATATATATATATATATGTATATATATAGAGAGAGAGAGAGCAAAAATCCACAAATAACATAATATGCAGTATAATTGTCTATCTTTTTGCACCAGCTGAAGCTTTGAACTCATTATATATTTGGAGTTATGGCTTCACATTTGTTGTAATTTTTATACGGGGTTCAGATGAATTCAACACTAATACTTACATTCGCTAATTCGATACTAATACTTACATTTGCCTATGTCCGTACCACGTTATTGAGCTTTATTGAAGTTTAGAAAAAAATAATTGCGACAATAACAATGAAAGAGAAAATTAAAATAAGAATGTAATTCATCCATTTTATTTTACCTTCATCTTATCCTCAGCACCTCCAAACGTCTGCTAGATTTTTGGTGCAGCCTTTCTTTGAATTTAAACGTACCTATAATCTTCATCCCATTATATTGTACGTTGACATTCCTACATGCTTTTGAACTATTTAATTTTCTCTTGGCTAGAAAACCTACAAGTAATGTGTGGAAACTAAAAGTTCTGTAACTGATAGAGATAAGTCTTATTCCAAATAAAACATTCCATTTACTTAGCTTAGAATACAAAAAGTTGCCTGATTTTTTTAACAACGATTGTTGGGTTTCTTAAAAGAAAAGTGCATTCTAGAGGAAATAAATGAGAGAAGTCTCTTGCTATCGGTATATTAATAAAAAAACAAATGGAAATGAAAATAAAATGTACCGAGGGAGTCCCTCTATAAAGTAGATATAACTATTTTGGATTTTTCTTTCTTAAAGTATCGAGGGAAGTCTCGCTAAATTAAATATGTAAAATTAAGTATTAACAAAATAATTATTTAAAAAAAGTATTAACAAAATAATATGTATCGATTGATAGATCACTCGATAATTGCTTAGTTTTTATTAACTATTACGTATTGATGGCCGTCCCTCGGTAAATAATACATCAATATTATAGACTTCCTCCATTTCATTTTATTTGGCCTATACTAAAAATAAATGTTTCAATTTACTTGTCTATTTTCGCAAATCAAGAGAGTTCAATTACTTCTTTCTCATATATTTTTTGATATACCAAGAGAGTCCCTCGCTATATCATATTTTTTCTGAATGTTGTGATTGCAAAATACCGATGAGCGGTTGATTCTTTCGGTATTTGGCGAGAGTCTCCTCGCTAATATTTAGCGAGGCTCAAATTACCTAGGCACCTTATATCGATGGCAACCTCGGTAAATCCTGATTAGCGAAGGACGTCCCTCAGTAAATCCCATAGGTAAAATAAGTTTTTTTGGTAGTGACACTGGACAAAGAGTATCTATAATGATGCCAATGTGATTGAGGTAGGTTCTGCTAGGGATTTTGTTGTGATAGCATTGCCAAAGGAGATATTTCATTTTATTGGGATAGCAAACAAAATTCAAAACTATTAATGACTTTCCAAGAATTCATAGGATTTTCTTTCCTTGTAATATTGACTATATTATTCGTATTTTCAGTCAAACTTACAAACTATGGATTACCATCAGAATAATTATTTTTCCAAATCAAGTTCCTGTTTGACTAAGCTAATATGGAATATTTGGCAGAAAACTGAATTGCTGACCATAATAAATTAAATTTGATCTACTCAAGATTATATACATTTTTAGATATAAATTAAGAGTGTTCATACTATTATATGGTAATTGAACTGCATTATAAATGCATATCTTGTTACATGTGATAGTCACCTAAAAAAAACATGGATCTGAAATTCATTTCAATCTTTCTCTGCTTTGTCCTGCTTCATTCTTCAAAAACATTTGGTGACCATTTCATTAATCAAAGTGATTTAGAAACTTATATAGTACATCTTGAGTTTCATGATCAAGTTCTCTCTAATTCAAATGATTTACATCTCTGGCATCAATCATTTTTACCTACAAAGTCAAATCATTCATCGCGCATTTTATATTCTTATCGTCATGTGTTCAACGGTTTTGCTGCTATGTTGTCATCAGACGAAGTGAAAGAAATGGGAAAAAAGCCCGGTTTTCTGTCAGCGCGTCCCCAACGGGTACTGCAGCTGCACACCACACACAGTCCAAGTTTCCTTGGCTTGCACCAGAATGTTGGCTTGTGGAATGCATCAAATTCAGGTAAAGGTGTGATTATTGGTATATTAGATACTGGAATTGCTCCTCAACATCTTTCATTTAATGATAATGGAATGCCTAATCCACCTGTTAAATGGAAAGGCAAATGTGAGTTCAATGTTACAACTAATTGTAACAAGAAGCTTATTGGAGCAAGAAATTTTGCGCAGCCGGATATGCCCCCTTCAGACGAAAATGGACACGGGACACATACTTCAAGCACAGCCGCAGGGAACTTTGTAGATGGTGCCAATTTTTTTGGTAATGCTAATGGCACTGCTGTTGGCGTTGCACCCCGAGCCCACGTGGCCATGTACAAAGTCTGTGATGAAGGTTGTCAAGAATCCAATGTCGTAGCTGGTCTTGATGCTGCAATTGAAGACGGTGTGGATGTGATTTCCATTTCACTTGGATTAGATGAGTTTCCGCCTTTATATGATGATTATATAGCAATTGGCGCATATAGCGCGATGGAGAAGGGGATTTTTGTAAGTTGCTCTGCAGGAAATAGTGGACCAGCAAAGGAAGGTGTAATAAACGGAGCCCCCTGGATACTAACCGTTGGTGCTAGCACCATAGATAGAAAGATAAGCGCGGTAGTAGTTTTGGGTAACGGAGCAGAGTATGAGGGAGAATCAGCCTTTCAACCAACGAATTTTTCACGAAAGTTGTTACCACTTGTAAATGGTAATGTTTGTGATTGGTTGGATACAAGCAATGTCAAGGGTAAAATAGTGTTATGTGATACAAGTTACACATCGAGAACCACTAAAGAAGAAGTAGTGAAAAAAGCTGGTGGTGCAGGCATGATTCTCATGAACGAAAAGTATCGTGGCTCTACAACATTGGCAGAATATGATGTTGTTCCCACCACACATGTTAGTTACTACGACGGGCAAATGATCATAAACTATATCAAATCAACATCAACACCAGTTGCAACAATCTCATTCAAGGGGACGAGAATTGGAGATAAGCACGCGCCAACAGTTGCTTACTTTTCTTCCAGGGGACCATTTATGCCGAGTCAAGGCATACTAAAGCCGGACATTATTGGCCCTGGAGTGAATATCCTTGCAGCGTGGCCAATCCCTGTAGGGGGAGAGATAACATCTGCATCTTCATCATCGACATTTAACTTCCTTTCTGGCACGTCGATGTCTTGCCCTCACCTTGCAGGAGTTGCAACATTGTTAAAGAGCGCACATCCAGATTGGTCTCCAGCGGCAATTAAATCTGCAATCATGACCACAGCTGATTTCATCAACCTTGGAAACCATCCAATTCAGGACGAGACACTTAAACCTGCTGATCTACTTACAATCGGGTCAGGGCACGTGAATCCATCAAGTGCAAATGATCCAGGACTCATTTATGACATCCAGCCCGAAGATTACATCCAATATTTATGTGGCTTGAACTATACAGATAATCAAGTTAGTGCCATTGTGAAAAATAAGGTACATTGTACATCAAGCATACCTCAATCAGAGTTGAACTACCCGTCATTTTCTATTCCTAAGAAATCAAGTGCTCAAACATATACGAGGACTGTGACAAACGTTGGAGAAGCAATTTCAGCTTACACAGTTAAAGTATTTGGGCTCAAAGGCGTCGAGGTGACTGTTAATCCCAAAATCTTGAAATTTACAGTGTTGAATCAGAAGGCATCTTATAATGTAACGGTCAAGCCGTCAAATCTTACAGGATATTCCCAAGGATACATAATTTGGTCTTCTGATAAGCATTCTGTTAGAAGTCCAATAGAAGTATTTCCCAAGGATACATAATTTGATCTTTTGATAGGCATTTTGTTAGAAGTCTAATAGAAGTATTTTTCATATGAGTGTGATTTAATTGATTGGATTTGTTATAAGAGATGACTTCTTCATGGAGTATTATTTAGACAAACTCCTATGTCTTCTTGTCTGATTCTTTTGGAAAGGGTAAGGGGTTTGTTGTGTGAAAAAAATTGTCACTAAAAATGGAAAAAGATATAATGGGGAAGGAACAAGTAATGAAAGAACCATCATCATCTATATCATCATGCTCCTATAAATTTATAGCAACACACTTTGGGTGTACTCCATATCCATGAATATAAAACTTTAAAATTACACAAGTAATTAGGTGTTTTGAGTTATAACATAACAAAATAGAGATCAAGAAAAGCTTAAATTACTAAAAATGAAAATGTTGATCTTATTTAGCTAGTTCAATAAATTTATAACCATCTCCTCAAAATCAATTATCCTCTAAATTTATTATAAGATGTTTACCGGAATACCTTGCACAAGTTAAAATCAAAATGAAGAAAAATATATTTGTTGGAGCACTGACAATATCGTATTATTTGTTAATATCTTTCATAGTGGTATTCCACATCGTTAATCATTTTACCTGCAATACTATAAGTGTATTGACAATATAATCTTTTTTAACATGACCAATATATAGGAATTAGACTTATACGGAAAAGATCTAAAATGAAATCAGAAATCTATGATCCTTCAGGCAAGTTTTAAGAGGATGATGTGATTAGTAGTCAATGAAGGAGATCAAAAAGGGCAAAGATCTTTAGAGTAAAGTTACTGTGAGGGAAAAGTCTGGTCTTTACATAATATTTGGGTAAAATGAAGAAACATGAACGACATTAATATTATCATAATTTCCATTTATGATAATATTAGGAGTCGTCTCGTTTAATTTCCACTTTTCAGAAACTAAACAAATGGCCTTAAAATGAAGCCAGTGAGGATTTATATAATTGATATCAACTTGCTTCAACTAGTTTTATATGAAGCGAAGTAGATTGTGATAATTAATATAAATGATCTCAATTTACTGGAAATTGAGACGTAGTTGTTACTACACAACACTTGTTTTGATCAAGTTGAGGTGTCCAGTAAAAACTCCATGGAAAAGAGGGGTTTGGGATATCAAGTAAGTGCAAGTTCGACCGTGTGTAATTGTAACATTCCGAGCTTTCGGGCTAAGACTTGAACCGTTCTAAGTTTGTAATAAGACCCGAACCTGGTGAAATATTATTGTATCTAGGTGTAAAGGCCAATTCTTAAGTGTGGAAAGTCAATGGATGCGAATTAAGGTCATAAAGAACCTCTAGTACAAAGTTAAGTTGAAAGTTTTCCTACCGATTAAGTTTTCATATAAGTTCATACAAGGTTCAACTTCAAACTAGCACTCCTCCCATTATATGAGCTACGGGTCCCATGACCTACCAAATTAAAGGTTTTTGACTCTAGTTTCCAACCCCACTGGCTTCTTGTCAATACGACTTCTGAGTAAAAATTTGTGCTTATTTTACTGACACTGCTTAGTCTGTGCGGTCGATCGCGTGAACAAGGTATCTGTCACGCGGACGTGCGGGAAAGGCAGTGCTACTGCTATTGCTGTGCGGCCAGCGCGCGAAAAAGGTGTCAACTGCACGGACACACACGTAGAAAACGCTATAAAAGCACCCCCAAAGTCGTGGTTCATCCCCCAAGTCTGAAAATTTTCCCTAGGAAGAGAAACTTTCAAGAACCCAACTTCCTCCCAAGTTCATCCATCATCCAAGGTAAGATTTGACCATAGACTTTTGATGATTTCTTCATTCTTAATACAAATTAATACCTCCTATTCATGGAATCCATAGATTTTCAAGAAAATCCACCTCCAAGGTTGAAAAAACAAGTTCTTGCTATCTTTTCCCTCCAAAAATCAAACCTTCATCAAGAATTTGAGCGTTTAAGGTATGTAAGGTTAAATAGTTATATTATTTTATATTAAGAGGGAGACTACATAGAGTTCATAATATTACCAAACGTTGCTAGCAAATTAAAACTTCTTCAAGTATGCGTTTAGTAGTTAGTTTACTGACATATTTGTCACTATCTATATGCTTCATAACAAAAACAGGTTACAGGAGGTGTAGCAAAATATGTGGATCTTAATTTCATAGATTGCTTGGAAGCTTCCTTGGCTAAAAGATGTGCCACTGTATTCCCTTCCCTGAATCTATGCCGAATTAGAATCCTCTTCAGTTGGTACAACAACCATCTGCATGAAGACACACAAATATTATTAGATACCTTCCCGTCTTGCACTGTTTTTATCACGTCTGTACAATCGGTTTCAACTTCAAGGGGTTAGCGATTCAATTCTCCGGTGCTTGTATTTCTGCATCCAAAGGATAGTTAGCGCAACAATTTCCGTTAAAACCAGCTATCCAATGATATTCAGTTTAAACCACTTATCAGGTGGTTTTTGCCAATGTATTTTAATGCATTTCTTGTATTGATTTAGGGTGGGACTAGAATTAGCAAGGAGATTGTATTCAATAATGCGATTAAGAATGGTCCTCGAGCAGGTACGATTGGTCACGTTGTTATGGCTGTTATTGTTACGCGTGATCCATATGTTCCATATAATAAAGGAAATATATCTCCCCAGTTTCGCTAATCATTGGGATATTTCATTCTAAATTATTAATGACTTTCCAAGAACTCATATGAAACTTTTTCCTTGTAATACTGACTATGTTATTCTTATTTTCAGTCAACTTACTAATTATGGATTACAATAATTATTTTTCCAAATCAAGTTCCTGTTTGAATAAGCTAATCTGGAATGGCAGAGAACTGAATTACTGACCATAATAAATTAGATTGATCTAATCAAGATTATATACATTAGATATAAATTAAGAGTGTTCATACTATTATGTGGTAATTGGACTGCATTATATATGCACATCTTGTTACATGTGATAGTCACCTAAACAAAACATGGATTTGAAACTCATTCCTACCTTTCTCTGCTTTGTCCTGCTTCATTTATCGAAAACATTTGGTGACCATTTCAGTAATCAAAGTGATTTAGAAACTTATATAGTACATCTTGAGTTTGATGATCAAGTTCTCTCAAATTCAAAAGATTTACATCTTTGGCATCAATCATTTTTGCCTACAAATTCGAATCATTCATCGCGCATTTTATATTCTTATTGTCATGTGTTCAACGGTTTTGCTGCTACGCTGTCATCAGACGAAGTGAAAGAAATGGAAAAAAAGCCTGGTTTTGTCTCAGCGCGTTCCCAACGGGTACTGCAGATGCACACCACACACAGTCCAAGTTTCCTTGGCTTGCACCAGAATGTTGGTTTGTGGAATGCATCAAATTCAGGTAAAGGTGTGATTATTGGTATATTAGATACTGGAATTGCTCCTCATCATCTTTCATTTAATGATAATGGAATGCCTAATCCACCTGTTAAATGGAAAGGCAAATGTGAGTTCAATGTTACAACTAATTGTAACAAGAAGCTTATTGGAGCAAGAAATTATGCGGAGCCGGGTATGTCCCCTTTGGATGAAAATGGACACGGGACACATACTTCAAGCATAGCTGTGGGGAACTTTGTGGATGGTGCCAATTTTTTTGGTAATGCTAATGGCACGGCTGTTGGCATTGCACCACGAGCCCATGTGGCCATGTACAAAGTCTGTGATTATAGTTGTCCAGAATCTAATGTCATAGCTGGTCTTGATACTGCAATTGAAGATGGTGTGGATGTGATTTCCGTTTCACTTGGATTAGATGAGTCTCTGCCTTTATATGATGATTATATAGCAATTGGCGCGTATAGCGCGATGGAGAAGGGGTTTTTTGTAAGTTGCTCTGCAGGAAATAGTGGACCGGTTAATGAAGGTTTAATAAATGGAGCCCCGTGGATTCTAACCATTGGAGCTAGCACAACAGATAGAAAGATAAGCGCGGTAGCAGTTTTGGGTAACGGAGAAGAGTAAGGGCGAATCAGCTTTTCAACCAACAAATTTTTCACGGAAATTGTTACCACTTGTAAATGGCAATGTTTGTGATTGGTTGGATACAAGCAATGTCAAGGGTAAAATAGTGTTGTGTGATACAAGTTACACATCCAGAAGCGCTAAAGAAGAAGTAGTGAAAAATGCTGGTGGTGCTGGCATGATTCTCATGAACTAAAAGTATCGTGGCTCTACAACATCGTCACAATATGATGTCGTTCCCACCACACATGTTAGTTACTACGATGGACAAATGATCATAAACTATATCAAACAACATCAGCACCAGTTGCAACGATATCATTCAAGGGAACGAGATTTGGAGACAAGCACGCGCCAACGGTTGCTTACTTTTCTTCCAGGGGACCATTTATGCCGAGTCAAGGCATACTAAAGCCGGACATTATTGGCCCTGGAGTGAATATCCTTGCAGCGTGGCCAATCCCTGTAGGGGGAGAGATAACATCTGCATCTTCATCATCGACATTTAACTTCCTTTCTGGCACGTCGATGTCTTGCCCTCACCTTGCAGGAGTTGCAGCATTGTTAAAGAGAGCACATCCAGATTGGTCTCCAGTGGCAACTAAATCCGCAATCATGACCACAGCTGATTTCATCAACCTTGGAAACGATTCAATTCAGGATGAGACACTTAAATCTGCTGATCTACTTACAATCGGGTCAGGGCACGTGAATCCATCAAGAGCAAATGATCCAGGACTCATTTATGACATCCATCCCGAAGATTTCATCCCATACTTATGTGGCTTGAACTATACAGATAATCAAGTTAGTGTCATTGCGAAAAATAAGGTACATTGTACATCAAGCATACCTCAATCAGAGTTGAACTACCCGTCATTTTCTATTCCTAAGGAATCAAGTGCTCAAACATATACGAGGTCTGTGACTAACGTCGGAGAAGCAATTTCAGCTTACACAGTTAAAGTATTTGGGCTCAAAGGCGTCGAGGTGACTGTTAATCCTAAGATCTTGAAATTTACTGCGTTGAATCAGAAGGTGTCTTATAATGTAACAGTTAAGTCGTCAGATTTTACAGGACATTCCCAAGGATACATAATTTGGTCTTCTGATAGGTATTCTGTTAGAAGTCCAATAGAAGTATTTCCCCATATCAGTGTGATTTAATTGATTGGATTTGTTATAAGAGATAACTTCTTCATGGAGTATTATTTAGAAAAACTTCTATGTCTTCTTATCTGATTCTTTTGGAAACGGAAAGGGACTTGTTGTGTGAAAAAAATTGTCATTAAAAATGGAAAAGATAATAGGAACAAGTAAGAAAGAACCATCATCATCCATATCATCAGCTCCTATTTCATATTTACAGTAACATATATATCATCAATAGTGTTCTTTTTTTTTTTTTTTAATTTCTCATCTGATGTCTCATACTCGCATCGAGACTCGACTAATTCAGATTGACATTGCATAAGACCGATTGAAGGCCCTTACACTTCTACAAATCAATTACAGTCTTTAAATATATTGAGTTGACAGAGTCTTGTACCACTATTGAAGAATACCGGAGCAAAAGATCATCGAAGGGGATCCCAACCCGATTGTTTATAAAAGAAGTTTAAGGACCTTTAATATATTTTGACTTTAGGCCACCAAATCTATTGAGCCGTCTCTTGCGATAAGTAGCAAGTTCATTGCAATTTGGTTCGCTGCAACAAATGATTACTCTATTTTCTTAAATCTTAATTTACTAAATTTGTTATGAAGAGTTGTTTCTTATTGTAAATCAATTTAATTATATAATGAAAAAACTCTTTACACTGTCAATGCACACGACTTAAACTCTTACATAAATCGATTGAATGCAGGAAATAATCTTTGCTGGTTTAGAAACAACCAGCAGTAGCATAGAATGGGCGATGACAGAGCTGTTACGTAACCAGAAGCAATGGACAAGGTTAAATCCGAGTTGTCCAAGGTTCTTGGACATACCGAAGCTGACATCGATAATCTCAAGTATTTGCAAGCTGCTGTAAAAGTAATGTTAAGATTGCACCCTCCAATTCCATTTTTAGTCCCAAGAAAGGCAATTCAAGAAACCGAATTCATGGGGTATCATATCCCCAAAGGCACACAAGTTTTCATGAATGTTGGAAAGATCCTTCAGATTTCAAAATCCAGAAAGGTTCTTGGGGCAGAATTTCAAGTCTGTTTGGTACAGGGAGAAGGATATGTGCTTGAATTCCACTAGCTCATGGATGTTTTATCTGGTACTCGGATCGTTGTTACATGAATTTGATTGGGACATTGCTATTTCTGTTCTTGATGAGGCTTTGGATACACAAGACAGAATGGCAGTGAAAAACAGAACTCTATGATTTTAGATTTTAGTAATCATATATATATCATTTTATCATATCATCATCATCATCATATCATACTTATTCTAAAAGTAAGAAGCTTCATAGTTGAAAGCTGGATTACGAATATACCCTTCAAATATTGAACAACTACATTACCCTCATCAAAAAAAATTATATCCACGTATTTAAACAAATCAAATCCCCACAACTTCTTGGCTGAATTATAAATTAATGTAACATTTAGTTGAAATAAAAAAAACTGACAACCCTTTGCTCTTCAAGTTGAATTGTAACCGCCTATAAAGGAGTAGTTATTCAAGTCTTTAACTCTTCTCCTATTTAAAATCCTTATATAAAGTCTTTAATTTACCATAGCTTATCATGAACCTGTTGAAGATTAAGAGTTATGTCTGTTAAGCTTCAAAAGGTATAAAAAGCAAACAAATCTTCAATATTCATGCATAACTCACTGCACATAATTTCCAAAAAATATTAACACTTATCACTTTATATGATATAGACTTTGTCTGCCATATATATATATGCGACAAGTTCTTTTTATATGTTTTTTTTTTGTTTCATCGTGTTGAATTGTGAAAATTAATAATTAATTGATGGTTGTTGATCATGTTTTAGCCATTTTTGAGTATAGAGATTTCGAAATAAAGGCATCAGAATTAATCGTCCATTTTTTATATATGTTATCTATTGATCTTCTGATTATTTATGTTCCATCTGAACTTTGGTTTATTCTCTTCCTTTATATTTTTCTGATTTGTTCATTTTTTACTGACAAGTATGAAATTTTCTTTATGGACTTGCAGACTGATTCTTAGATAAGCATAGCTATCTCTTGTTTTAATAAAATATTTGAGGACTTTTGACGGACAAGATCTCTTCTTTTATTGAGCTAACTCAATAGGATCAGCAACATTCAGAATTCGCGTAGCTCAAACGTAGTGTTTAATAATATTTTTAAAATAATATACTCATTGATATGGGGTATATGCGTCAAAGTACGTGCTCAGAAACTAATAAGTAAAAAAAGAGCTTAGACTCCGAGTTCTCTCTTTAATTTCCTTTTTTCGGCAATTAAACAGATGGCCTTAAAATGAATCCAGTAAGTATTCATATAATTGACATCAACTTGCTTCAATCCCCATTCCCAAAACTTCACAATAATTTTTTCTTTCTAATTTGTTTTTAATTAATATGTATTCTTAACCCCTCACCCCCTTGGTCTTTTATTTATCACGACACTTGTTTTGCCTAAGTGCAAGTACGTTTTGTATTTGTCTATTCGGCCAGAGAATACTAATTGGTAAATTCATATTATTGACACTTGTTAAGATACCCATAACGAAGATTGAGGAACTGTAAGTTCAAACAAGCAAAATTCTAAACTATTAATGATTTTCCAAGAATTTATAGGATTTTCCTTCCTTGTAATACTCACTATACTTTTTCTTATTTGCAGTCAACTTAGTAATTATGGACTACCATCAGAATAATTCTTTTTCCAAATCAAGTTCCTGTTTGAACAAGCTAATATGGATAATTTGGCAGAAAACTGAATTACCGACCATAATAAATTAAATATGATCCAATCAAGATTATATACATCTATTCAATATTACATACATTGATATAAATTAAGAGTGTTCATACTATAATAAGTTTATATGGTAATTGAACAGCATTATATATGCACATCTTGCTAATGTGATAGTCACCTAAACATAATATGGATCTGAAATTCATTTCAACCTTTCTCTGCTTTGTCCTGCTTCAGTCATCAAAAACATTTGGTGATTTCACTAATCAAAGTGATTTAGAAACTTATATAGTACATCTTGAATTTCATGATCAACTTTTCTCTAATTCAAAAGATTTACATCTCTGGCATCAATCATTTTTGCCTACAAATGCGAATCATTCATCGCGCATTTTATATTCTTATCGTCATGTGTTCAACGGTTTTGCTGCTACGTTGTCATCAGACGACGGTTTTGTGTCAGCGCGTCCCTAACGGGTACTGCAGATGCACACCACACAGAGTCCAAGTTTCCTTGGCTTGCACCAGAATGTCGGCTTGTGGAATGCATCCAATTCAGGTAAAGGTGTGATTATTGGTTTATTAGATTCTGGAATTGCTCCTCAACATCCTTCATTCAATGATGATGGAATGCCCAATCCACCTGTTAAATGGAAAGGCAAATGTGAGTTCAATGTTGCAACTTATTGTAACAAGAAGCTTATTGGAGCAAGAAATTTTGCACGGCCGGCTTTGTCCCCATTGGACGAAGATGGGCACGGGACACATACTTCAAGCACAGCCGGGGGGAACTTTGTAGATGGTGCCAATTTTTTTGGTAATGCTAATGGCACTGCTGTTGGCGTCGCACCCCAAGCCCATGTGGCCATATACAAAGTCTGTTATGTAGATTGTCTAGAATTCAATGTCTTAGCTGGTCTTGATGCTGCAATTGAAGACGGTGTGGATGTGATTTCCATTTCAATTGGATCGGCAGACTATCCGCCTTTTTATGATGATAATATAGCAATTGGCGCGTATAGCGCGATGGAGAAGGGGATTTTTGTAAGTTGCTCGGCAGGAAATAGTGGACCGAATAATGGTAGTGTGGCAAATGGACCCTGTGGATTCTCACCGTTTGTGCTAGCACAACAGATAGAAAGATAAGTGTGGTAGCAGTTTTGCATAATGGAGCAGAGTATGAGGGTGAATCGGCCTTTCAACCAACGAATTTTTCACAAAAATTGTTACCACTCGTGAATGGTAATGCTTGTGATTCATTGAATACAAGCAATGTCAAGGGTAAAATAGTGTTGTGTGATACAAGCGGTTACACATCTAGAACCAATAAAGGAGGAGTAGTGAAAAATGCTGGTGGTGTTGGCATGATTCTCATGAACAAAAAGTATCGTGGCTCTACAACAATTTCGGCATATGATGTCCTTCCCACGACCATGTTAGTTACAATGACGGACAAATGATCATAAACTATATGAAATCAATATCAACACCAGTTGCAACGATATCATTCAGGGGAACGAGAATTGGAGACAAGCACGCGCCAACGGTTGCTTATTTTTCTTCCAGGGGACCATCTATGCAGAGTGAGGGCATACTAAAGCCCGACATTGTTGGCCCTGGAGTGAATATCCTTGCAGCGTGGCCAACCCCTATAGATATAACATCTGCATCTTCACCATCGATATTTAACATCCTTTCTGGCTCATCGATGTCTTGCCCTCACCTTGCAGGAGTTGCAGCATTGTTAAAGAGCGCACATCCAGATTGGTCTCCAGCGGCAATTAAATCTGCAATCATGGCCACAGCTGATTTCATCAACCTTGGAAACAATCCAATTCAGGATGAGACACTTAAACCTGCTGATCTACTTACAATCGGGTCAGGGCATGTGAATCCATCAAGAGCAAATGATCCAGGACTCGTTTATGATATCCAGCCCGATGATTACATCCCATACTTATGTGGCTTGAACTATACAGATAATCAAGTGAGTGCCATTGTGAAAAATAAGGTACATTGTACATCAAGCATACCTCAATCACAGTTGAACTACCCATCATTTTCTATTCCTAAGGAATCAAGTGCTCAAACATATAAGAGGACTGTGACTAACATCGGAGAAGCAATTTCAGCTTACACAGTTAAAGTATTTGGGCTCAAAGGCGTTGAGGTGACTGTTAATCCCAAAATCTTGAAATTTACAGCGTTGAATCAGAAGGCATCTTATAATGTAACAGTTAAGTCGTCAGATCTTACAGGAGATTCCCAAGGATACATAATTTGGTCTTCGGATAGGCATTCCGTAAGAAGTCCAATAGAAGTATTTCCCATATCAGTGTGATTTAATTGATTGGATTTGTTATAACAGATGAATTCTTCTTATCTGATTCTTTTGGAAAGGGAAAGGGGTTTGTTATATATGTTAAAATATTTGTCAATAAAAATGGAAAAGATATAATGAAGAACCTATTTTCTATTTACTGTAACATATATATCATCACCATTGTTCCTTTTTTTTAAAATTTCTCATCTGATATTGATACTCGCATCGGACCCCAACTAATTCAGATTGACATTGCGTAAGACCGATTGAAGGCCCTTACACTTCTACAAATCAATTACAGTCTTTAAATATGTTGAGTTGACACAGTCTCATACCACTATCGAGGAATAACGGAGCAAAAGATCACCGGAGGGGCCGATTGTTTATAAAAGAAGTTTAAGGACCTTTAATATATTTTGAATTTAGGCCACCAGAGTCGTCTCTTGCGATAAGTATTAATTTAGTTACAATGCAGTTCATTACAACAAATTATTACTCTATTTTCTTAATTTTTTCGTTATTAAATTTGTTATCAAGAGTTAGTTCTTATCGTAAGTCAACTTAATTATATAAAGAAAAAACTCTATACACTGTCAGTGCACATATTAATCAGTTGAATTCAGGAAATATTCTTAGCAGGTTCAGAGACAACCAGCAGTAGCATAGAATGCGCGATGATAAAGTTGTTATGCAACCCAGAAGCAATGGACAAGTTTAAATCCGAGTTGACCGAGGTTGTTGGAGATACTAAGAAATTTGATGAAGCTGACATCAACAATCTCAAGTATTTGCAAGCTGTTGTAAAAGAAACGTTAAGATTACACCCTCCAATTCCATTTCTAGTCCCAAGAAAGGCAAAATTCAAGAAACTGAATTCATGGGGTATCATATCCCTAAAGACACGTAGATTTCGTTAATGCTTGGGCAATTGGAAGAGATCCCGAATGTTGGAAAGACCCTTCGAATTTCAAGCCAGAAAGGTTCTTGGATTCGAATATTGAAAACAGGGAGCAGAATTTCAAGTTTATATGAGTAAAAAAGGGCTTATATAATAATACTACCCATTTTTCTTCCCCTGTTACGAGTCGTTCGTGTCGGTTCAATTTCCTCTTTCTGGAAATAAAACGGATGGCCTTAAAACAAAGCGAGTTAGCATTCATATAAAGCATAATACATAAATGTGTCATTTAATTTGGTTTCAACTGACATCTATGTCCTCTAACTTTTGGTGTGTGTAGGCACTTAAACTTATAAAATTGAACAAGTAGATACACGCATCCTACGTGGCAATTCACGTGAGATACACTCGAATTGATTTGTAGTTTGTCATGTAGGACGCATAATATGCCATGTAAGACGTGTATTTTACTTGTGCACACCCAAAGTTGAAGGACACAAATATCAACTGAGGCCAAGTTAAATGGCATGTTTTTTGCGTTATACCTTCATATAATTGACATCAACTTGCTTTAAATAGTTTTAAATGAAGCGGCATGGATTGTGATAATTGATATAAAATTATCTCAATTTTGTTGAAAATTGAGGCGTAGTTATTATTATTAGTTATTGTTGTTCAACAGAACCAATATTTTTAAATCTGCATCCATATTTATTAGTACGTGATTTCTATCTACGTTCCCAGAACTTCACACTTGTTTTAATTAGTTGAGGTGTCTAGATGAAACCCGTGTAATATGGGAAGTCAAGATATCAAATAAGTGCAAGTATGAGTGTGTATTTATCTATTCAGATTATTGACATTTGTTATGATAATCCACAACGAAGATTAAGGAACTATAAGTTCAAGCAAACAAAATTCTAAACTATAAATGACTTTCCAAGAATTCATAGGATTTTCCTTCCATGTAATACTGAGACTATATTATTCTTATTTTTCAGTCAACTTACTAATTATGGTTTACCATGAGAATAGTTCTTTTTCCAAATCAACTTTCTGTTATAATAGAGTCATCATGGGCCATTGGCCAGCCCAACTCAATCCGTGATTTGATAAGGTTGGGTTATGATTTTTGGAGCCCATTTAAAAATAGGGCTTTTTAGCCCAATCTGAGAAAGCCCGTTGGCCTGAACCATCATATAATTGATGAAATATTGCCATGTTTTTTATGTTTTATTGTTATCTATTGGAACAAAACTAGGTTAATATTTCTATTTAGCTAGTTATATTGTTACTTATTAATGGTTTAGTTTGCTTATTATTATCTCTATTTAGTCGAGTAGTATCATATCAAAAGTCATTCAGTTTTACAAAAGGTTAATGCCCAGCAAGATTGTTTCTTGAGTGGTAACATGACAGTGATTTTAAATTGAATCCATACACCAAATCTTTACTTGAAGCCAAATTTAATAACCAAATTTAATAAGTATTATTAAATTTGTGGATTTGAGACTTGGTTAGCAAGTAGTAACACATGTAATATTATCTTGTAAATATTTACGTTAGCATTTCAAAATTATTTTGAATTTTAGAAATTATGAAAATATATCTTTTAAAAAAGTGGGTTGGCCCGGCACAGCCTGCAGCCCACGTAGTGATGAGTTAGGCCTGTTGTTTTACGACCCATCAAAATGATGGATCGGCTTGGCCTATCAAAATGATGGGTCAGCTTGGCATGGCCCATAAAATTCAAATGCCCGTGTGGACTGGGCCGACCCATATGTTTAAATAAAGTTACTATGGGTAATTTCGCAGAAAACCAAATTATTGACCATAATAAACTAAATATGATCTAGTTACCCAAAAAAATTAAATATGATATAATCAAGTTTATATACATCTAATAAAGGTTATATACATTAATTGAACGGCATCATTATATATGCATATCTTGCTAAATGTGATAAGTCACCTAAACAAAAATATGGATCTGAAATTCATTTTAACCTTTCACTGCTTTGTCTGCTTCATTCATCAAAAACATTTGGTGATTTCACTAATCAAAGTGATTTAGAAACTTATATAGTACAACTTGAATTTAATGATCAACTTTTCTCTAATTCAAAAGATTTACATCTCTGGCATCAATCATTTTTGCCTACAAATTCAAATCATTCATCGCGCATCATATATTCTTATCGTCATGTGTTTAACGGTTTTGCTGCTATGTTATCATCAGACCAAGTGAAAGAAATGGAAAAGAAGCCCCTTTTTTTGTCAGCGCGTCCCCAACAGGTGCTACCGATGCACACCACACACAGCCCAAGTTTCCTTGTCTTGCACCAGAATGTTGGCTTGTGGAATGCATCAAATTCAGGTAAGGGTGTGATTATTGGTTTATTTTAGATACTGGAATTGCTCCTCAACATCCTTCATTTAATGATAATGGAATGCCTAATCCACCTGTTAAATGGAAAGGCAAATGTGAGTTCAATGGTAAAACTTATTGTAACAAGAAGCTTATTGGTGCAAGAAATTTTGAGCAGTCGAATATTTCCCCTTCGGATGAAAATGGACACGGGACACATACTTCAAGCACAGCCGCAGGGAACATAGTGGACGGTGCCAAATTTTTTGGTAATGCTAATGGCACTGCTGTTGGCATTGCGCCACGAGCACATGTGGCCATGTACAAAGTCTGTGATTTTGATTGTCCAGAATCCAGTGTCATAGCTCGTCTTGATGCTGCAATTGAAGATGGTGTGGATGTGATTTCCATTTCAATTGGATTACAAATGTCTCCACCTTTATTTGATGATTATATAGCAATTGGTGCGTATAGCGCGATGAAGAAGGGGATTTTTGTTAGTTGCTCTGCAGGAAATGATGGACCGTATGGTCATGTAACAAACGGAGCCCCATGGGTTCTAACTGTTGGTGCTAGCACAACAGATAGAAAGATAAGCGCGGTAGCAGTTTTGGGTAACGGTGCAGAGTATGAAGGCGAATCAGCATTCCAACCAACAACTTTTTCACGAAAATTGTTACCACTCGTGAATGGTAATACTTGTGATTCATTGAATAGAAGCGATGTCAATGGTAAAATAGTGTTGTGTGAATCAAGCGGTTACAGGTCTAGAATTCAAAAAGGAGGAATAGTGGAAGAGCACGGTGGTGTTGGCATGATTCTCATGAACGAAGAGGAACATGGCTCTACAACATTTTCTGAATATGATCTCTTTCCCGCGACACATATTGGTTACAACGATGGACAAATGATCATAAAATATATCAAATCAACATCAACACTAGTTGCAACGATATCATTCAAGGGAACGAGACTTGGAGACAATCATGCGCCAACGGTTGCTTACTTTTCTTCCAGGGGACCATTTATTCAGAGTCGGGGCATACTAAAGCCCGACATTATTGGCCCTGGAGTGAATATCATTGCAGCGTGGCCAACCTCTGTAGAGGCCAAGGCAACGCCTGCATCCTCATCATCGACGTTTAACATCATTTCTGGCACGTCGATGTCTTGCCCTCACCTTGCAGGAGTCGCAGCACTGTTAAAGAGCGCACATCCAGATTGGTCCCCATCTGCAATTAAATCAGCAATCATGACCACAGCTGACTTCGTCAACCTTGGAAATGATCCAATTCAGGACGAGACACTTAAACCTGCTGATCTATTTACAATCGGGTCAGGGCACGTGAATCCATCAAGAGCAAATGATCCAGGACTCGTTTATGACATCCAACCCGAAGATTACATCCCATACTTATGTGGTTTGAACTATACAGATGATCAAATCAGTGCCATAGTGAAAAAGAAGGTACATTGTACGTCAAGCATACCTCAATCAGAGTTGAACTACCCGTCATTTTCTATTCTTAAGGAATCAAGTGCTCAAACATATAAGAGGACTGTGACTAACGTCGGAGAAGCAATTTCAGCTTACACAGTTAAAGTATTTGGGCTCAAAGGCGTCAATGTGACTGTTAATCCTAAGATCTTGAAATTTACAGCGTTGAATCAGAAGGCGTCTTATAATGTAACAGTTAAGTCGTCAGATCTTACAGAAAATTCCCAAGGATATATAATTTGGTCTTCTGATAGGCATTCCGTTAGAAGTCCAATAAAAGTATTTTCCAAGGATACGTAATTTGATCTTCTGATAGGCATTTTGTTAGAAGTTCAATAGGAGTATTTTCCATGTCAGTGTGATATATAATTGATTGGATTTTGTTATAACAGATGACTTCTTCATGGAATATTATTTAGACAAACTCATATGTCTTCTTATCTAATTCTTTTGGAAAGGGGAAGGGGTTTGTTATGTGAAAAAAATTGTCACTAAAAATGGAGAAGCAACAAGTAATTGAAGAACCATCATTTTTTCCCTCTTTAATTTGGCTACACGTTAATTAGCATTCATCTAAAGAATACTAGTGATTCACTAATAGTGAATGTGAATGATAATTTAGAAGAAAAGATAGAACTCAAACGGAAATACGTCTACATGCTCCCTTTTTTTTTTTTTGTAATTTTGATACTCGCATTAAGGCTCGACTAATTCAAATTTGCATTGTGTAAGATCCATTAAAGGCCCTTACCCTTCTACAAGTCAATTACGATCTTTAAAAAATATGTTGAGTTGGCACATTCGCATATCCCCATTGAGGAATCCTGGAGCAATAGATCACCAGAGGGTTTCCCAATCCGATTGTTTATAAAAGAAGTTTAAGTGCATTTAATAAATTCTGAGTTTAAGCCACCAAATCTATTGAGCCGTCTATTATGACAAGTATCAATTTATAATTTTATTAGTATCTCCGAAGGTCATTCTCATGTTATAAAATACAAATGTTTACTCATTTTATCATTTTGGCTCTAATGGTATTCAAGAACTCCCAAATAGTAAAAAAAATATCTCTACTCCCGAAGAGTATAGCAATGGTTTGGACGATATTAATAAGTTGCTCATTTATCATTTGAGCCTGGGGATGGAAAACAGGCGGCGCAGTTGCGGAGCAAATCCGCATAAACCTGCAAAGATCCCAACCAGCTCCGCCCCGCCCCCTCATAGCAAAAATTTCAGCTTTTAACCTATTCCGCATAGACCTGCCCCGCATAAAGCCAAAATTGCTCCATCCCCCATAAGACAAAACCCGCCCTCGCCCTCGCCCTGCCCCATTGTCATCTCTATAATTAAGCCTTTGAGGTCATAAAAGAGGCATTTTCAAATTTACAGTTAATGAAATGATACATGAGGCGTTCATTAAGCTCGTATGAGTAAGCATCTTTTTGCACTTAATTTATTTTTAGAAAAGGTTATTTTAAATAAAAGTATCATTATTAACTTCGTTTTTTTCTTTCAAATTGCACATCATTATTTTCTCTATTAGACAGCAAAAATGAACTTTGAAATTAATTCCTTAATTCAAAATTTTTTGTTTAATGATTTTATTTTTAATAAAAAAATATAAATGTTGAGAGTGGGATTTGAACCCACGCCCTTTCGGACCAGAACCTTAATCTGGCGCCTTAGACCAACTCGGCCATCTCAACAATATGTCTAAAAAATACATTTATATATTATAATAACTTATACTTTCGAAAGCTTATAAAACATTAGAGAGGCGTTAACACACATTTTTCTATCGGTTAAGCCAGAGGATTTTAGCATTTGAAAGTTATAATTTTGAGATTAACTTAAATAAGACATAATTTAAGTGTGAAATTAATAAAAATGTAATAGTTCTGGGGGTTTTGGTCCATTATCTCAAAAAATATTGAGCGAAAAAAATTACAAGTTTTTGGATGGATTGCTTCAATTTTGGGTTGGTCATTAATTTTTCTTAAACCTGCTCATTTATTAAAAATTTGTGGGTCAAAGTATTTTTAAATGTGACCTAATTTCGCAATGCATAAGTTTAAAGAACTTTTGTCTTGTCCAATATAGGTTGTATAGTACTTAATTCGCAAGACATAAGTTTAGAGAACTTTTGCATCGTTCGGCAAAAGTTTCGTTGGAATAAGCTAAGGCATAACTTAGTGAATTCTAAAATTGAACTTATGTCTCTATCGACATAAGTTCAATATGAACTAAGCTATGTCTTGGAAGGCATAATTTGTAGGTTATGAACTACTGAAAGCATAAAATTCTGAAATCAGATTTATGTCTATATCGGCATAAATTTTGTAGGAACTAAATTATTTGGGTTATGAATTGAATGTAAGCTCTAAAGAAATATATATATTGACATAATTTGTTATGCCTTATAAGGTATAACTTATATTATATTATGATATGATATAAAAATATAAACTTTTGTCTTGTAATTTTTTTATTTTTTTTAATGTCAGAGATATATTCGACCATTTTTTTTATTACTCCTTTCGTTCACTTTTACTTGTCACATTTGAAATTGGCATGCACATTAAGAAAATAAATTATTGACATGAGTATTTTATCACACTACCCTTATTAATTGATGTTTTAGTATTATGTCTTGAAAAATAATTTAGAAATAAGTAATTAATACCAAGAGTAAAACAAATGAAAAATAAAATAAAGGGAAAGGAAGAGCAATTGGGGAAAATGTTTTGCTTGCCAAGGAGATTATCCATGATATGAAGCAGAATAACAAAGGAGGCAATGTGGTTTTCAAGATATGTCAAGGCTTATGACAGGATGTCATGGAACTTTATTTACACTGTCATGAGAAAAATGGGATTCAATGAAGACTGGATTCACAATATTTGGAATCTACTTTTTGATATGTGTTATATTGTTGTCATCAATGAAAAGAGATATGGTTTCTTTAAATCTCAGAGAGGAGTCAAATAGGGAGATCCGATTTCTCCTTCTTTATTCATTATTGTTGTTGAAGCCTTGTCTGGAATGCTCAATAACCTATACAATGATCCTAAGTTCATTAGTTTCTATATGCAACCGAATGGACCAAAGATCAATCATCTATCATATGCTGATGACTTAATTATTTTTTTGTGCAGGAAAATCTCAAACATTGAAGTTGGTTATGGAATGCCTGAAGAAATATGAAAAGAATTCTGGATAACTAATAAATAAAAATAAGAGTTGTTTTATTATGAATGAGAATATATCAAGCAAAAGAGCTAATATTGTCTCTCATATTTTGCAGGTACAAAGAAAGGAATTTCTTATCAACTACTTGGGATGTCCTCTATTTCAAGAAAGAAAAAAGACTCAGTATTTTACTGATTCAGCCACAAAATCTTGAAGAAGCTGGGAGCATGGCACTGCAGGATGCTATCTAGTGAAGGAAAGATCACCCTTATCAAACATGTCCTCTCTACTATGCCAGTATACTTACTTTCCATCTGTCAGCCTGCCAAAACCATCATTCATCAGATGGAAAAAATATTTGCAAACTTCCTATGGGGTAGCATAGAAGGAAAACACAAGCATCATTAGGTTGCTTGGAATAAATTGTGCAGACCAATAGCAGAAGGTGACATTGGGATTAGATCTTTACAGGATGTGTCTGACAGCCTAGGTGCTAAATTGTGGTGGCAATTTAGGACTAATAACTCGATGTGGACTGATTTCTTGAAAAATAAATATGCAAGGAGAGTTCACCCTGTAGCAAAAAAAATGGAGCTATAAACAATCACATAACTGGAGAAGATTAATGAAAATGAGGGATAAAATGGATCATTTGATACACTGGAAAATTCATAGGGGTAACTCCAACTATTGGTGGGACAATTGAACAGGTAAAAGAAAGTTGCCTGACTTTGGGAAGGCTTCTACCTCTGTTAAAGGGCAAGTTATTGATTATATCAAAGATGGTAAATAGAATATTTCTATGTTGAGAAAGGTGCTTCCTGTGAGCACAGTTATACTTATTCATGGAGTTACAATAAAATATTCTCATTTATTGGATCAACCTATATGGTCTCCAAATATAGATGGAAGGTTTTCTTGTAAATCTGCTTGGAACAGCATTAGAGAGCGTCACATCCCAACTTTGTTCAACAAAATGACCTGGAACAAATGCCTTCCCATTAAAGTATCTTTTTTTCTATCGAAATTATTCAAGCACAAAGCAACAGTTGATGCCAATATGAGAAAATTTGGGATTCATATACCTATTATATGCTCTTGTTGCAATAATCACCAGCAGAAAGATGAAGAACATTTGTTCTATAACAGCTGGACAAGCCAGAAGGTATGGCATCATTTCAATCAAATGTTTGGCATCAATGGTATCGGCAGCTCTCTTAAGATACATATCGCCAATTGGTGGATGAGCAAAAGCAAAAATCTTATTTAAGATATAGCGCTACAGATAGTTCCAGATATCATTATATGGAACATTTGAAAGGCAAGATGCAAATGTAGATTTGAGAATACTCCCATGACTTTCAACAAAATCATTTTTCAGATTTACCAACAAGTAATAATGTTGGCTCACAAGCAACTCCCCCAGATTCCTCCTTATCTTAGTTGGGAGTCTTTTCAAAAGCTTATGGATAATGTATATTACTTTGAGTCTATCATGACAGTGAAGTGGAATGCTCCTAAACCTGGCTTCATGAAGTTAAATACTGATGATTGTTCCAAAGGTAATCCAAGGCCAAGTGGAGGTGAAGGAATTATAAGGAATAAGCACGGGAAGTTAATTAATGCTTATGCTATGCCGATCGGTAATACTTCCAATAACATGGCTGAAGCAATGACTCTCAAGGCTGGCATAGACTGGTGTATAACAAATGGGATCAAGGACTTGGAGATTGGAAGTGATTCAAAATTACTCACTGAATGGATTATGAACATCGGCAAACCACCTTGGAGTTTATGGAAGTCACTGAAGACATTCAGAGTCAAGTGGCCAAGCTTAATAAGTGGAACATTCAACATTGTTTTTGAGAAGGCAACAAGGTCGCGCACACTCTAGCTAACTAGGGCATAAGTCGAAGAGAAATTGTTCATTTGAATGACTATAATTTGCTACCAAAACAGGTCAAAGAAGAAATCAATATGGATAGATTACATTTTCCATCTTTTAAAAGGAAAATTTATAGAACTTGTTCTTCCTAAAGAGAGGCATGTATAGAGATTACACTTTTGATGTTCCTTGATAAATCAAATATGGCTAGATAAGGAAAGGTCTCCTTATAATGCCATATTATTTTTGAAAGCTTAAAGAAAATCCTACTTGTTTCATAGAGTGGAGCTTGTTCCATTCTGAGTAGGTATAAGGAGATAGTACTCCTCTATTTTGTACAATTGTTCTTATTATATATTTATATAAAAAATAAATAAATAAATAAATAAATAAAGGAAAAAAGGGTCAAAAATATCTTTCTGTTTTCGTTTATTAAGTTTGCCTTGTTATATTATTGGGTCAATTATACCCCTACTATTATGAAACTTAATAAAATTACCCCTCAATTAGATGAAATCTCTCAAATTCACCAGTAATACTCAATTTTAATCCAAATCCATCTAACTAAATTAACTCTTTACCTCCGAATTGTAATATTATTTTTATTCCACATTGAGCATGAGATAATAATCTTGAGATAATACCAAAATAACTAGGGATTGTTTGGTGTGAGGTATAAAGTATAATAGTCTCAAGATAAAATGCAGGATTATTTTATCTTGTGTTTGGTTGAAAGTATTAGTTAATCCCGAAACTATTCATACCATAATGATGGGATAAATTATCTCATATACATGATGAAATAACCAATTAATTATCCCGAGATAATTTGTTACCAACCAAACGACCCTAATTTTGAGATAACTTATTCTCCTATCAAACGAGCCGTGAGAGATCCATGAGAACCCATCGAAGGGTTGTAATTAACCTAGCTTTCTCTTACAAATTCGTGGCGTAGCTTCTCATCTCAAAACTGTCACAATTCATTCACAAACAACCAACACCTTCGAGTACGCATATCCCAAAACTCACTCAGTCACTCATGGCAACTATCAAGTCCGTCAAGGCTCGTCAGATCTTCGATAGCCGTGGTAATCCTACGGTTGAGGTTCGTTCTCCTCCAGATCTCTTTCCATTTCACCATTTTTCGACTCTTTCTATATCACATTTTTCGTTTTTTCGATCCGATTCTGATGGTTTGATAGTTTACATTTTGTTTAGGTTGATGTTCATTTGTCAAATGGCGTATGGGCGAGAGCTGCTGTTCCTAGTGGCGCATCAACAGGTGAAAATCTGTTTCTATTTGCCTTTTTTAACTGAATGTACTGGTTTGGAAGTGTTTATACAGACATGCAAAGCCAATGATTAAAATTATGTGTTTTAAAATGATAATTGCTGTAAAATCTGTTTACACAGGTGAAAATCTGTTTCTATTTCGTTGTATTAGTTGAATTTTTTGTTGCCTTTTAAGTGAATTTACTGGTTTGGAAGTGTTTATACAGACATGCAAAGCCAATGATTAAAATTTTGTGTTTTTAAATGATGATTGCTTTAAAGTTTGTCTCGCTTTATTAGGCTTGGTGGGAGTTTGGTACGTAGCACCGTGTTTATCATAGTATTAGTCGTATCTCGTATACATGTAATTTATTGCTTTTGATATATGTTGTCTATTGCGTTTCAGTTTACGGCATTATTTCGCTGTTGTTACTTTTCCTTTTTCTGAATGTTCCTTTCTTTATTAATTGACATGTTTTCTTCACTGTCGTATTTCCTTTTTCATAACTACTTTGATTTGCTGCACTTGAGTTGAAGGTCTTTCCGAAACAGCCTCTCTACCTGCATGAGGTAGGGGTAAGGTTTGCGTATACTCTACATTCCCCGGGCCCCACTTGTGGGATTACATTGGGTATGTTGTTGTTTGCTACGTTAATTTCATCATTTATTTGTTATGACTTTCTGTCTGGCTGTTTAAATAAGAAAAGTGGACAACCTTTGGTCTCTTTTGTAGCAAAATTTCTTTAGTATCGGTGTTTTCTTAGGAATCTCTGGAAATTTAAACCCCTCGTATCTAGAAGGATATTGCATGGCAGTGTACTGTTTCTGATCAGCTTGATCCTGTTACCGGTTTGTAGCATCTTTTAGATTGGGAAGAGATATATTATTAGATGTTAAGTGTGCCACTGATCCAAGAATAACATAGTTCAGTTTGGATGGAAATGCAAAGTGTGTGTTTTATTGACATTGTTGATTGGTAGCTTCTTAGCTGATTTCAACCTCTTCATTCATTTAATAGGAATATACGAAGCCCTTGAATTGAGAGATGGAGGCTCTGATTACCTTGGGAAGGGTGTTTCAAAGGTTGGTATTGCATCTCAAAATACGTATTTGGTTGATTATGTCGTTCACTGCTGACTGCCCGTTTACCTTTGTTTCACCCATGTAGGCCGTAAACAATGTCAACTCAATTATTGGCCCTGCTCTTATTGGCAAGGTATGTCTCCTCAGTAATTTCTTTTACCTTTGAAGAGGATATCTCTTGAAAAACTGTTTTGATGGTTGTTTGTTTGGTGTGATTTGTGAAGGAACACCATAATGCTTCCTGTTATTATAGTGAGTAATGATTGTTGTTTCTGTGCCTGATATATGACGTGCCTTGCTTTGCAGGACCCGACTGATCAAACTGGTCTCGATAACTATATGGTTCATCAACTAGATGGAACTCAAAATGAGTGGGGTTGGTGCAAGCAAAAGGTATGCAGGAAGAAGCTTTAACATTAAGTTCACTTGTAACTACCAGAAGTGCACAAATACCAATTTACCTGGCTGGCCTTTTTTGACAGCTTGGTGCAAATGCCATCCTTGCTGTGTCACTTGCAATCTGTAAAGCTGGTGCTGCTGTCAAGAACATTCCGCTTTATAAGGTATATCTTACAGTTGTTTTTTATGGATTTCAATGCTCACTTTTGTCAGTAATCTACTCTTTAAATCTTCTGTTGCCAATCAAGCCGAATCCAAATGAAAGAGACCAACTCCAATACCTCTATCCATTTCTTCTTCGATGTAGGAACATTTTTTATATTTTGAATTTATTGTTCTAAATATGAGGAAAAGTTTGGTCTATTGACACTATTTCTACTACTATTCTATATTAGTTCTGCCCATCATAAGGTAATAGCATCATGGGCATTTCTTTGCCCAAAAAGGAAATAGAGAACATCCAAGTCTACATCCTCTTCTTTATTTCTGGTTGGAAAAAGTTATCTGATTGGGAGTTACAATTTGAGCCCCTTCTCTTTGCAGCATATTGCCAATTTGGCGGGTAACAAAAAGTTGGTTTTGCCTGTTCCTGCTTTCAACGTCATCAATGGTGGATCCCATGCTGGAAACAAACTTGCGATGCAGGCATGTATTTTCTCCTGTTAAAAGATGTAGTTAAATGATGTTTAGATATAAGATACTGATTAGTTGTTATTTGCAGGAATTTATGATTCTTCCTGTTGGAGCTTCTAGTTTTAAGGAGGCCATGAAGATGGGTTGTGAAGTGTATCACCATTTGAAGGTCTCACACAGTTGTTTTCGCTTCTACTCCCTTAACATTTATTTGTTTCAAAGTCGAGCATAGAGGACGAGTTGTTCTTTTCTTTTCCTTTTTCCCCTTTTGAGCTCCATTAGGCTAGAAAATATAGTGCTCCTAACGTCATATTTTATGTGATGCTCTTTTCTTTTTAGTTTTCTCATGGAAAGACTGTTACCTTTCTGTATTAAGAAACTACTTATCTTATCTATCTTCGTTCTACCCTTTACTGAAATAACTTTTGGATTCCACTTGATAGAGAAGTTCCACCTTTTCCCAACAGAGAAAAATAGTAAAGGATATGCACAACTCTCATGACCTCTCACTTTATTGTTGGTGCTAACAACAATTTTGGTATTTTGCATATTCTTATCTTATGTGTCAAAAGTCTTTATTTCTTGAACTCCATGCATATTCAAACTACACTGCATAAAATGGGACAAGGGAGTATTAAATTTGTTCACATGAACTCCTTTTTCTTTTACTTGTATCAGTTGCTGATGACAGTTTACTCTAACTTCAGGCTGTGATTAAGAAGAAATATGGCCAGGATGCAACAAATGTTGGTGATGAGGGTGGTTTCGCTCCTAATATCCAGGTAAAGTGTAAATTTATGCTGGTGTATGACATACTGTTGAATGGTTACCCTTTTACATCACATGATTATGGTTTTTGAAAATTCAGGAGAACAAGGAGGGCCTTGAATTGCTCAAGACTGCCATCGATAAAGCAGGTTATACTGGAAAAGTAAGCTTTCAACTATGTTTAAATCAGGCCTTCTTTTTCCAACTGCTTTTAAGTAATGTAGAAGTTGAGATTTTTTTCCTATTAGGTTGTTATTGGAATGGATGTTGCAGCATCTGAATTCTATGGAAAGGACAAAACTTATGATTTGAACTTCAAAGAAGAGGTATATCCTTGCTGAGTAGGCCCTAGTAGTGCATTCGAACGGTAATTTTGGTGTATTTCTTACACTATCAATTGACAGTTAGAGGTTTTATCTCCGTAAAGAACATTGAACTGGAATTTCTGTGTTAACATGAATCTATAATCTTGATGGTTCTGAAGCCACATCAACTTATAACATGTGCATACTTGGGAAACTGATAATTTAGGCCTTTTTACCATCTCTTTTGGTAAAAAAACCTTTCTTGAAACTCAGCAATAGAGATAAATCAGTAATAGCCACTAACTGGGGATGACTGCCTACTTGGGAAATGGATATTGAGGTAATTTCATGTTTGATTTATTATCTAATCCAATTTGCTTCAATTGTTTCATCCTTGCAGAACAACAATGGCTCCCAAAAGATCTCAGGTGACCAGCTCAAAGATTTGTACAAGTCATTTGTGTCCGAGTACCCTATTGTTTCGATAGAAGATCCATTTGACCAAGATGACTGGGAGACCTATGCTAAGCTCACTGCTGAGATTGGGGAGAAAGTACAAATTGTGGGAGATGACCTTCTTGTCACCAATCCTAAGGTAAAACTGAAGAGTTATACAACTAGTTGTCGTTTTCTTGCTTAGAGTTGCATGCTAAGATGTTCCACCATTAAAGAAAATGGGTAGAGCACCTGGTTCTTGTGTGTTCGAGCTACTTTCTCTATGCTTTTGGAAACAATATAATTATTAGTTGTATCTGTGCAGAGAGTTGCCAAGGCAATCAGCGGAAAGACTTGCAATGCGCTTCTTCTTAAGGTATTTGTCGCATCATCTAAGTTGACCATATTGCTAGTACGTCCTCTTACTTTGGAGATCACACTGTTACAATATTCATTCTGATTTTGTGTGCAGGTTAACCAAATTGGCAGTGTGACTGAGAGTATTGAGGCTGTAAAAATGTCTAAGCAGGCTGGTTGGGGTGTAATGACTAGCCACCGCAGGTAAGGAGATCAGGATCCTCTCCAATAAGCTTGCGGAAAGAGGAAACTCAGTTATTCTTTGTTGTTTATGACACTAGTTAACGATCTTTGGGGGTATTTGGTGCAGTGGAGAGACAGAGGATACCTTCATTGCTGATCTTGCTGTTGGTTTGTCAACGGTAATTTTGTGAAGGCACTTTTGGTTAATCTAATTTATAGAGTTAACTCAGAATAGTCGTGGTATCAATTGTGTATTTTCCTTGAATCTTCTAGGGACAAATCAAGACTGGAGCTCCATGCAGATCGGAACGTCTTGCAAAGTACAACCAGGTACTTACCCCAATAGTACAGTTTACATGATGGTATTACAATTCTGTAGCACTTCTTTCTGTAGTCAGTTCTGATTTCTCATTCATTTCAACAGCTCTTGAGAATTGAAGAGGAACTTGGGGCAGATGCTGTATATGCCGGAGCAAGCTTCCGCACCCCTGTTGAACCGTACTAAACATGAACTGGTACTCTGTTATTTGGCAGTCTCTTGGACCGACCAAATTCCCAATACAGAAATGGTCATTCTAGGATAGTATATGACCGATTTTCAAATTGCAACTTTAACAGCTTTTGTTCTGATGTTTTGACAAATCTGAACTGAGAAAAAGTTCTCGTAGGCAGAGCATATCTTATTCTGACTGCTGGTTTTGCAATTGGGAATGCAGTTTGTAGTAGTACTTCTTCAAGATTTTGATGTTTTGGTTTTGCATGACATCAAAGATTTTGCCTTGTTATATACTCCCTCCGGACAAACTTTATCTGTCGGCCTTGCTAAAAATCGATGGTCCAAAATAGTTGTCATTTTAAACAATCAAGATATAATTAGTTGTTTGTTTTTACTTTTACTTAGTCATAAATATGAAGAGAGATTAATCTAGTGCAAAAGAGACAAGTACTCCCTCCGGACCACTTGTCACATTTTTTGTCTACACGCCCCCTAAGAAAAACATTAACTAGAGTGTAATTCGATTAAATTATTCTTATTTATTACTCTTCAATATTTAATACTTCTCTTTTTTGCGCTAAATTAATCTTTCCATATTTATGACTAAGGGTAAAAGTGAAAATAAACAACTAATTACATCTTGATTTTTTTAAAATAACAATTATTTTGGATCATCTACTTTTAGTAAGGACGACAAATAATATTAAATATTGAGGAGTAATAAATAAAGATAGTTTGATCAAATTAATTCTAGTTAATATTTTTTTTAAGGAGCATGTAAATCAAAAATATGATAAGCGGTGCGGAGGGAGTAACATTGTGGATTATACCCCAAATCATAGATATAGTGTCAGGAAGTGCCTTCATTAATTAAAGTCGTCATGTTGATGAATACAATTGATCACTATGTAAAACTTAAAAAGGGAATCTTTGATGTTTCACCTATGATGTAAGAGTGAAACTCACTTGACCAGCAGAAAGAGTAGTAAAGCAACTTATACCAATGGCTGCTAGACCACCTCCTTCATTCCCACAAAGGATAAACAAGATGAAAGAAAGAGACTTCGTTCTCGAAATTCTATGAGCTATTTAACAAGGTAAATGTTGACATCTCTTTTATTGATTCTAGGGCATTCTCTAGTACGCAAAATATTTGAAAGATATTGTTGCCAACAAGAGCATGCTACAGTAGCTATGATCGAACAATGCTCATTGAAAATTCAGAACAGGTTGCCAACTAATGTAAAGGACCCAGAAATTTCCATTGGGCAACAGTTAATGCAAAGGCTCTATATTATTTGGGAGCCAGCATAAATTTTGGCATGCATAAAATTACTGTTAGGCTTGTGCTTTTTTCATTAAGGGTGTCTTTGGTAGGGAGGAAAATATTTTTTAATATCTTAACGTTTGTTTGATCAAGATTTTTGAAAACTACTTTTTCAAAATTCCAAGTAAAAGTAAAGAAAACAAGTTATATAAATAGTATTTCAATTGATTGTGTTCCAGTCCTTCAACACACCTCACCTTCAGTCCATCCGCATTACCTCACCTTCATAGTATTTGGTTAGCTTATTTCATAGTATTGGAAGATTAGAGTAATACTACTTCAGACCATACAAATATCTTTGGAATAAAGTGATTTGTGTATGTTTTTATTCAGATTTTTCCTAAATTATCAGCATACTCAATTACTCGGCCTTTGAATTGGTTTAAAACTCTCGATTTTTATTGGTTTGATTTGATTTATAAATTTAAAAATCTCGATATAATTTATTTGATTAAGTATTTGAAAAATCCAAACCAATTCAGCTTATGTACACCTTTATTATCAGTATTCTTAATTAATTATTCATCAAGAATAATTAAACGACGGGATGACAAATAATTTAATCTCAATACTTTCAGAATCATCACGTCATTCTTAAATGACGGGATGACCAATAATTTAACATCATCAAGCACCTAATTAAGGGGAAAACTTATTTAAACGCGAAAAAAATTATATAAAGTTTATCTCAAAGTATCAAACAGAGTTAAACAACTCTCCAAATCAATTTTTTGCTCTTGAAAAATCAAATAGATCAATGCTCTCCAAATCGATTTTCTCCTCTTGAAAATCAAATAGATCAATGCTCATTCATGCTTTAATTTATTAGGAAACATGACTACCAAAGAAAGGAAATGAACGGAAATTTTGAGTAGATTAGAATTAACAAATTGTGTAATATATCAAGATATAGAAAGATTGAAAATAGACGTACTAATACAAAACGGAACAACAAAAAAGATGAAAATTAAGAGTAGGGCATAGGGCTAAGCAGTTTTATATAGAAGCTAATGTGATTTTTTAGAGAGAATTAAACTGATATGTAGGAATAAGAGACTCATCAAACTTATGATTATTTAGTTGTGCTATAATGTAATGTTCGTACATGTAAATTGATCATAATATTAAAATTAATGGAAGGAATTTAAGCCAAGAAATTAATGGATGGTTTGTATTTAATTTTAACCAATATTAATATATTTAATTTTTAATTAGAAAAATGAGATAAAAGTTCACAAAATTGACAAAAAGAATAAATTCTAATGCTGGCTTTAGAGGCATGCCACATTAATCGCCTCATATTTCTACTTTATATAGATTTATTTGTAATTGACTCTTCAGTTACACCATATTATTCACCAAAATTACTAACTTAAAGCCAAACTTTAATAAGTGATTTGAATTTATAGAATAAAATTAATATATGCTTCCATATAAATTTATTTATAATGGTTGTATTTTGATCATCTAACATGCATCTCTACCGTTCACAAGATGCATCTCTACCGTTCACAAAAACCTATGTAATGTTTCAAGAAATATTTAAAGTTAACATAATATTTTTTTAAAAAATTATCATCCCTAGTAATATCTCACAATCTTCTTACACTAAATGGAATGTCAAATATAATTTCATACATCTTAAATAATTCAAGTAGGTTCGTATTATTTTCTAACTCTCATGTCTAGTAATTACAATTTTTTGCCACTAAATAGAATTACAATATATAATTTCATACATTTAAATAATTTAAACTTTTTTTAATTGAAAAGTCTTTAGTTCTTAGAGCTTAACTCTATTTAGATTGGCTTATTTTAAGTGTTTTTAACCCAAAATACCTTTTAAGCACTTTGGTAGCATTTGAATAAAATAAAAAAATACTTTTAAGCACTTGATTTTAAGCCAAAATAATGAAAATAAGTCAAAAATTAATTCAAACAGGCTCTTAGTGACCTCGGGCTTGATTCATCCTTACAATTTATGTTTAATGGGTAGACTTTAAGGTCAAAAGTCAAAATTTATTAAGTTTGAAGTTATATTTGTGGAGCAAGCAAAATTAAAAATTTAAGATCACTCATCGTCCAAAACGAAGAATGACTTATTTAATAAAGAGAAACGTGCAATTGGGTTAAGACCTTTCAACAATTCTTCTTCCAAACTTTTCCTCTCCCAATTTTTGTAAAACATAATTTTGTTTTCTAGAGATTCAAAGTACACTTGGGAAAAATATTTGAGGACTTTCGTTGTTGTTAATAGGTGCACATTTTTGTTCCTATTATAATTATTCTAACTATAATGGTGAGATTATGGATATTCACTTTTAAATAATTATATTTACAACATTCTCAAAATATTATCATTTTTACTCTTTTTCTAATATCGAAACTCATTGTGATTAGCTTTTCCCATGTTATTTTTAGTATGGTTTTCAATTTTTCACAGGGGATCGAACAATAATTTTATATAAAAAAAAAATCAGAATATCACGCCTCGTAAGAGATCATTTTCACCTAATGTTCCTTTTTTCTGCCTCTTAAAATTTTTGATGCTTTAAAAATATTTTACACTAATAGCGTATATAACTCATCTTTTTGGAGACATTTGATAAAATTTGGACGATACAAAAAAGATTAGCATGATTCATGTGCCAAAATGACATGCACAAATTGAAAAATGATCCAACTTTTCGCGGACTTTGACTAATCTAAAACTAAAACCTAATTATAGTCTGTAGATGTCGATGTATCTAACTTAAAACTCTATTTCATTGACGACTTGCTCTCTTGTAGACTTGTAGTTTAGCTTATAATTCAATTTCTGCATGAATGTGTTCCCCACATTGCCTGGTCCATTTACCATTTGCTAAATCTTAACGTACTAGTGTGATATTTTTTATCTTTTTATTCTTGAATATATAATTAGTACGTACCACTAACTATTATTATTTCATAGCAACATAGAAAAGTAAAAAATATAATAAAAGTATTCCAACTTTCTAATCTATCAGGTCATGTTTTGTGCTTTAACTTAATGTTTATCCTCTACTAACTAGAATTATGCTAAAGTTGTAAATACCTTCATTCTTAATCCAGGCGAAATTCAACGAAACGTTATAAACACTTCTCGATCACGACTCATATGATCGGTGACTCCTGAGTCTATTATCCACATTCAAATAGTAAAACAGTGTTAGAAACATATATAGCATTTGAGATGTTTTTTTTTTTTGAAATGCTACCTTTTTTGATTCGGTGCACTCACGAGCTTTAGGGGGAAAGAGATTTGAGGATTAGACCCAAAAAAAAAAGTGCTGGCTATGGGGTTCGAACCCATGCGCACTTATGTGCAGAAGATCTTAAGTCTTCCCCCTTAACCTCTCGGGCAAACCAGCTGATGTTTAGTCTAGTGTGAAGATAATTACGTAATCGTTGAACAGACAAAAATAAAAAGAGACAAAACTTCAAAAGATAATTATATTTCAATAACGTGTTTTTTATTTATATTTTATTACTCCCTCCGTTTCATTTTACTTGTCCACATTACTAAAAGTATCTGTCCCAAATTACTTAGTACTATCAACTTACAAAATCAAGATAAAATTAATTAAATTTTCTCATTTTTCCCTTAAATTAATTCTTTTTTAAAGTATAAATATTGTAAAGTTTTTTCATTCTTAGTCTTGACATTGATGGATAACACACATAGATAGTGTATAAAAAAGAGTAAAGCGTAAATTAATAAAATATGCTTCTTATTTATTATTTCTTAAGGAGCGTGTAAACTGCAAAGGAGAAAGTAGACAAGTAATATAGGACGGAGTATTATGTGGGTTGGTTTACTGACGTCTTAAGTACCTTGTTTCATGAAAATTTCATGTTACTTTGGTTTGGTGTTAAATTACAGACATTTTTTAGTCTAATTTGCTTCACATATTATCCATATAGAGAATATGGTATCTAGAAATATCAAGTTTGAATATGGTATCTAGAAATATCAAATAAAAAAAGCACTAATCAATCAGCAAAAATGCTGAGCATATAGCATATAGTAGCAATAGTAGCAAATAACGATAGGAGGTTATCATTAATTTAAATCGAATGCCAACCAACATAACAGTTGAAATCAAAATAAACCTTCACTAACACCCCAGAGATAGTTCACCTCCATATAAAATACCAATAAAAGTAGCAAAACTGGACCTAACTCTTGCTTTACATTAGGGTCACAACCAACAAAAGATATTCTAAAAGCTAATACTCTCTTCTGATTATATCATTCCCTCCAACGTTTGACAAAACGAAACCGCATCTCCAGGCAGATGTTTCATACTCCTATTTACTTTCCAGCGCTGTGCTTAGCTTTCGAGTGAGATTCCAGAGCACCTTCAGAACCAAAAGTCCTGCAAGGAAGAAGTACATGAATCAAGGGAACAACCTAATGCTCCTAAAATAATTTTAAGATGTATTGAAGTTACCTGTTGCATGTCTTGCAGGCAAGAGATCCGCCGGATTTTGGAGTCTGGTTTGGCTTGTTTCCAGGAGTCTTACCAGCCTGTTTTGAGGGGTAAGGGGTTGCCACATGGACAGCACCTTTCTTACCATCTAAACCACCCAAAAGAAAACACTCAGAGACAAGATAACTCAATCCCATATTATTATTAGATGCAATAAACCAGCCACTTGCTTTTGTAAACATTTAACATCTTTTTTATTTACTTTAAAGATTAGAATCAGATTCTCATTCCCAAGGAACTAATACTTCACGTTTCTGGTCCATTATTCTCATGTAAATCAAAAGGACAACAGCAGACAGTCCAACATTAGACAATCCATATCCAATATTAACATTAAGGTAAGGCATTAACCAAGTAGAAAAACTAACCAGTCTTTTGAGGAGTTGTAAATTTTGTCTTTTTATCGGGAACAGGTGTTTTTGCAGCTGAATCTGCAGGTCTCTTTTTGCTAGGTTCAGCCTAAAAGAGAAGAATGAACCAGGTAGTGTTAGCCCACCTTCCTGCTCAAGAAATTCAGTAGAAAAGAGTAGACCAATAACTACGAGCTACCTTCTTTGGTGTCTCCTCCTCACTCTCATCAGACTGATCTTCATCACTATCACCTTCTTCATCCTGAAGAGAGAATACTCAATAATACAGAACAATCGAAGCTATTATTATGCAGAGGAATTACATTGTGATTAATGCTTGAGACCCCTAAAGGAAAAAGTTAGATTAGTTACATGGACCAGAGGATGAACTAGCTCAACTGAGACGCAGGGTTCTGCCTTCTCAACATGCAACATAACATTCAAGACATAAACAATCTGATAATCAGTTTGATGGCTTGCAGAAACAATGACCCAAATTTAACGATTACTTTCTCAATCTGACAATTCCATTTCGGCCTATGTTTCTAGAACCAAATAGTATCTGCTTTTGGCAACTCAAGAATATATTTAGTAGCAAACAAAGATATTAAATCGTTTTCATCCATTAATTTTTGGACAAAAGCCCCTAAAATATTAATAGTTTAGTGTTATCTACACCCTTATCAAAAGAAACTTCTTGTTGAAAAATAGTTTTCCAAGACCAATTCTTTTAAAACCAAATCTAAACTGTGTTCTGAATACCAAATGCAAATCATATTCTTCAAAAAACAAACCCACATGCAAGCTTAGTGAAGTTAACAAAGCTCAAAATCTAAAAAAAGTTCACATCTTGAAGATCACTCAAGTACCAAAAGGTTGAAAACATATCTAAACAATTTGACTGGAAATTGTTGAACAAGCTCAAACAAGTACAGACTGGTTTTTGTGCTTACCCCAGACATCTAAGAAACTTTAATGACAACAATGTTATAACAAAACTATAAAGCATTGAGCATATATAAGATAGGCATACCTCTCCCATCTCAGAATCATCTTCATCCTCAGAAGAATCATCATCACTACTCTCATCTCCATCATCCACCTTTGCACTTTTACTAGGTTCCGCAACCTTCACCTTTTGCTTAGCTGAAGCAGAATCCTTTGCACTAGCCTTGGCTTCAGGCTTTCCTGTTAGACAGGTAGGCAATACTTTAGTACTAAAATGAATGGTAGATTCAAGAGCCGACTATATAATAATTTTTTATGTACCATTGATTGCAAGTGTAAGGGGTATTTCCTCATCAGACTCTGCACACAATAAAATATCAATTAAGTCTTTGTGTAACCCATCGAAGCTTAAATATGCTCAAACAGAAGATTTTTACTCACCGTCTTCATCTTCTTCTTCATCCTCCTCAGTGTCACACAGAATTGTAGTCAAGGAAATAAAAAGAATTTGAAAAATCTACCTCTTTTTAATGGAAAGTAAGGAATAGTAAGATAGTGAAGTTCATTTCAACAAAAGATAAAAGTTAACACACAATGAAAAGGATATTCCTCAAATGGAGCCTTATATCCAAAAAAGTAGACACTACCATTTTTCCAGTTGTGTGATAGTTCAAAGTCTCTATCAAAAACCAGGTCAAATTGTTGTTGAGGCAGCTTATCCGAGCTGAGTGTTCCAAGAACAAGCTTCTTGCCATCAACAGTTACAGACAAGCATACAGGTTCTGATCCTTTATCCTTTTTTGCCTCACCAAGAGATGCCTACAAAAAAGAATACGTCGATAGAATACTAAAAAGAGATGCCTACAAGGTACTAGCTATTGCAAATGAATTTACTTATCAAATTCAAGTGACAACTTAGCATATACCTGTGAAAGATGCAACATCAAGCCATCTCCAGGCTGTACAGATAAAGGTTGTCCACTTTTCACCTCCGCACCTAGATGTAAGTAAATTTAAACAGCTGCCCCATATAATTCCAATATAAAGAGAGAAACAAATACACTATGGACGATGTATCAACAGCAGAGCACACATAAAAGGAAAGATATTTTTTTAGAATACAATTATTTCTTTCGAAAACAGCCTCTCTACCTCCATGAGGTAGGCGTAAGGTCTGCATACACTCTACTCTCCCCAGACCCCACTAGTGGGATTACACGGGGTATGTTGTTGTTGTTGTACAATTAGTACACAAAAGTACATTCAAATTGTATATGAGACCCAACAGAACTTCTGATGTACTGGTTCTTGAGCTACAATAATATCAAGATGACACGTGGCCATCAAAGTAAAGCATATAAAGTGAACTCCAAATATAAAAATTAAATATCGAGGTTTTCGTGCATCAAACACTTGAGAAATCATTTCCGGGTGTCCAAACAAATCCTTGATTCTGAAAGAGCTAAATCAAATACCTACTCTACACTCCTATATAGAGGCATGGAGATTGAACCCCAAAGGACAGAGTGATGACAGAATCTATGGCCAACTTGAAACACTAAGGAACACTCTTTTTATATTGTTAACACTAAAGAACCATTGCCAAAGCAGAGTGTAACATATCATACATAGGCAGCATTTCACAACAACACAAACATTTTCTAGCTATTTGATTATCACTCTTTACCATGCCGGTGATAAAAATACTGAACCAGAAGAAAAATACATAGTCCCGGAAGCTATCACACAAGTGAAGTCTAGGGGGGGTATACAGCCTTACCCTACCTTGGGCAGGTCCAGAGGTTATTTCGACCCAGCTATCACAAGTCACAACAACAGCATAGCCAGTATTAATCCCACAAGTGGTGTCTGGGGAGGGTAGAGTGTACAGAGATTTTACCCCTACCTTAGGAGGTAAATAGGTTGTTTCCTATAGACCCAGCTATCACAACAACAGCATAGTCAGTGTTAATCCCACAAGTAGCGATGGCAATTGGGCGGGTGCAGAGTGAACCCGCATAAACCCGCATAGACTTTTGCCTTCCCCGCCCCACCCCGCATATCATAATTTTGTGTTTTTGCCCCTCTTCGCCCCGCCCCACATATACCCGCCCCGCATAGTTTACTTTTTTAAAATTAGAAAACATACCTGCAAAATGCTTGAATATTTTAAATTAAAAAAAACGTACCTCCAAAGGAGTTATCATTTCAGTTGTTTTAAAATTGAGTTCGCAGGGAAAAAATAATTTTGATATGCTGTTCACAATTCCAATTGGAACAATTGTCTTTATGCTGCAGTAATAAAGTTTTACTTGCAAAATGCTACACTTATTCATTTGTTAATTTTTTCCTTCCAATTTTATATTTCATACTTATTTTAGAGCATGCAAATGATTAATTATAGCTGACAATATAATACCGGGAGAGATTATTAAAGGCAAAACTCAAGTAATTAAAAAAATTACACTATTAAACCCGCAACCCACCCCGCATCAGTTTTGAAAAAAAAATATTTTAACCCGCCCTGCACCGCTCCGCACCCGCATAGCTTAAAACCCGCCCTGCCCCATTGCCATCCCTACCCACAAGTGGTGTCTGGGGAGGGTAGAGTGTACACAGACTTTACCCCTACCCTAAGAGGTAAATAGGTTGTTTCCTATAGACCCAGCTATCACCAACAACAGTAAATAACAAGATAAAATGTACTCCCTCTGTTTCAATTTGTTTGACCTACTTTCCTTTTTAGTCCGTTTCAAAAAGAATGACCCTTTCCCTTTTTAGCAACTCTTTAATCTCAACTTTCCACATGGCATGTTTAAGATCACAAGATTAAAGGACATTTTAATACATTTGACATATCTTTAATTTAAGATCACAAGATTCAAAAGTTTCTTTATTTCCTTAAACTCCGTGTCAAGTCAAAATAGGCCACTCATTTTGAAATGGAGGGAGTAACATAACTTAGTTTTGCTCTCAAATGTACAAGCTGTGAAATGAGCATATATATGTACAAAATTCAAATATGGACACGGGTTTCTACATTCAGACATGTCTGATCAGAATCGCATAAACATCAAAAGCAGAATAAACAATGAAAGAGATAAAACGGCGAAATGAGTAATCAACAAATACAGCATCCGACACCACACACACAACAAAATATTAAGGAAGAGTCAACGAACAATACAGATTATCAAAGTAATGAAACGATAAACAGAGAAAAAGGCAAATAGATTGAGAGACAGAGAGAGTGTACCCCAAAATTCCATTGCTGAATTGGAGAAAGATACGGAGAAAACTCTAGGGTTTTAGGAGAGTGAGCAATGGAAGTAATTTAGGGTCGGCAAGTGTAGGTTTTACAAGCGGGAGAATAGAGATAGAGGGGGTATTATATATGTACTATGTTTCGCATGCTACCCTAATATGCATATTTGGTGTGAAATGTATTATTAACATTAAAAAATGAAATTTGAAAGAGAGAAAAAAAAAATGTATTTGGGAAAAAAGTTGAAAAATGGTATTTGAAAATTGGAGTTATGTTTATATATGAATATAACTTGAAAATTGTTGGGATCAAGTTCCCTAATTTATCAAATCAAACATAATCATAAATGGTCTTAATTGGAACTTTAGGGATCGTTCACTTGTTTAACAAGTCAAGGTTCTGAGGTATATCTACCTCTTCAAGTCTAGTACCTTTATTACTTAGCTCTCCGAGATCCATAACACAGTGAAATTCCATATCTACATCTAATACTTTCACCTCTATCTCATATATATACCATGAACATTTCTATGGCTCTGATACCAGATTACAGGATCTGATGAATTCCCTATAAGGATTACACCTACGGCAAGTTAATAGGAGTTTGCACTCAAGAAGGACTAAACTTGTGCAACGAACTGCTTATGTCACGACAGCTTAAGATGAATAAGCACAAAGAAAGATCTCAGCTTGGAGATTTTTGCACACAGTTCGGTTTACCTGAACCGGCAACCTATGGTAGCAAGAAGGAATATTACCATTCCCCTAGAACTGAAGGTTCTAAAGGGAGACAAAGATCTAGACGAAGGTCTAAGGAAGAAAGAGCTTCTAGAAAAAGCTATCGTAAATCTAATAGATTTTAGATTTACCAAAGATCGGTCAGGAAGAGACCTTTCTAAAATCAAGTGTTACAAGTGTGGAAAGCGAGGGCATATTGTCTCAAATTGCAAGCTGAATAAACTCAAAACCTTAGAACTTGATGCAGAATTGCATGATAAGGTTTATAGTTTGTTATACACCTCCGATTTCGATGATGACTATGAATCATATTCAGAAGCAGGTTCAGATATTGATCTTATTGATTTGTCTGACAATGAAGAACAAGTTGATAGCCCATGCACCGCTTGCAAAGGTAATACATGCGATTGTGAAGGGGATGAAATCTACAAACTACAATCACAATTTCAAGATTTCAATCTTAATATGTTCACTTCTGATAACGTGATAGAGTTATTAAAAGAAGTTACAGACAACAAACTTCGAGAAAAGATTATTAATCTTGCCACTGCTAATGATAATAATTCTAGCTCTTCAAAACCCCTTGTTGATAACAAGAAAAATGATTTTGAATATCATGCTCCTTATTCGTTAAAAGAGGTTGATAACCGGTTAATGATAAAAAATAAGAACGATTTTGTTGAAAAGGATGCTTCTTTCGATGATCTAAAAGAAGAGGTTGAAAATCTCAAGAGAGAAATAAAAGCTCTCAAGCACAATCAGACTATCTGCGACCAAAGGATTTCTCAGATTGAGAACAATAACAGTCCAACTCAAGCTAGTTCTTCAAAAGGTAAAGAGATTTGCCATGATGAACCTAACACCATTAACCCTGAAACTAATATGTTTTTAGGAATTATGCAGGTTGTCACTGCCCATAAATGGTATGTTAAATGCACCATTTTAATTGATAATAATTTCTCTATTACTAACGTTGCTATGATCGACAGCGGTGCCGATGTTAGCTGCATTCAGGAAGGTCTTCTCCCCTCAAAATATTTTCAAAAAACTACGCATATGGTCAAATCCGCATCAGGACATGCTTTAGATATAAAGTATAAACTTTCTAATACAAAAATTTGCCAGAATAAGGTTTGCATTCCTCATTTCTTCTTTCTGATAAAAAATCAGTTGCACCCTCCAATTATACTTGGAACGCCTTTTATAAATGCAATCTATCATTTTACTCATATTGATTCAAAGGGATTTTCAGCTTCATATAAAGACAATAAAATAAGTTATACTTTTATCACTGAGCCAATAACTCATGAGATTAGTGCTTTAATTGATATGAAGCAAAAACATGTCGATTCTTTACAATATGAACTCTTTAGCATGAACATATTCGAGTCTCTCAAATCTGCTAAAATAAGGGGGAAAATTAAATTAATTTCCGAACAGATCGCCATTGATATTTGCGCAGATCCCCCCAGTGCATTTTGGAATCGCAAAAAACATGTTGTCACCCTTCCATATGAAGAAGACTTCTCTGAGGATAATATCCCGACCAAGTCTCGTCCCTGTCAAATGAATTCTGAATTAGTAGAATTCTGCAAAAGGGAAATTGATAGCCTGTTACAAAAGGGTTTGATAAAGCCATCTAAGTCTCCTTGGTCATGCACGGCATTCTATGTCAATAATGCTGCAGAGAAAGAACGTGGAGCTTCCAGGTTAGTAATAAATTACAAGCCTTTAAATAAATGTTTAAAGTGGGTAAGGTATCATATTCCCAATAAAAGAGACTTACTATCAAGATTATACGACGTCAATATATTTTCAAAATTTGATTTAAAATCAGGGTATTGGCAGATTCAGATATTTAAAGAGCATACTTATAGGACTGCTTTTAATGTTCCTTTTGGGCAATACGAGTGGAACGGCATGCCATTCGGTTTAAAAAACGCCCCATTCGAATTTCAAAAAATTATCAATGACATCTTTAATCCATATATGGATTTTATTATTGTTTACATTGACGATATTCTGGTGTTTTCTAAAACTTTTGAGATGCATGTTAAGCACCTTGATATCTTCAAAAAGATTGTTATACAAAATGACTTGGTGATATATAAATCAAAAATGAGTTTGTTCCAGACTGAAGTTCATTTTCTGGGACATCTAATCTGTCAGGGAAAGGTCACTCCCATACAAAGGGCTATCGACTTTGCATCAAAATTTCCTGACATTATCACTGATAGAACTCAGCTGCAAAGGTTCTTAGGAAGTCTAAACTACATTTTGCCCATTTTATAAAAACCTTTCTAGCGATTTAGCCCCGTTATATGACAGGCTAAAAAAAGATTATAAATCGCCATGGACTAATAGTCACACTACCTTGGTAAAGAATATCAAACTTCGTGTTCAATCTTTACCTTGTTTAACTCTGGCTAACCCTGCTTGGCAGAAATTTTTTGAAACAGATGCGTCCAATATTGGTTATGGTGGGATATTAAAATAAATTAATCTCAATGACAAAAATGAGTATCTTATAAGATTTCATTCAGGAAAATGGACGGAGGCCCAGAAAAAATATGCTACTATGGCCCATGAAATGCTTACTATTATTAAGTGTGTTCTTAAATTCCAAGATGATTTATATAATCAAAAGTTTATAATAAAAACTAATGCTCAATCAGTCAAATATATATTTGACAAAGATTTTAAGCATGATGCCTCTAAGCTTATATTTGCAAGATGGCAGGCTCAACTAGCCCCATTTGATTTTGATATTCATTATAAGAAGGGAGTTGATAATCCTTACCTGACTTCCTATCAAGAGAATATATTCAATAAAATGTTTTACAAAGATTCTTTTGAAGAGAAAACCTTGATTTCCATTACAAAGGTGATTATATTACCTAGAGATCTTAAAGAAACCATTATTAAAATCATTATTAATAATTTAATTAAAGAAGATTTCTCAATTCATGACTACTCTGAAGTCGTCCGAGAGGATTTAACAGATTATTATTCAGAATGATCAATCTTTTTGATATATGCAGGATGGACCCGCCATGGATACATGGGAGAGGGAAAGGAAGAGGAAGGGGAAGGTCCACATCTTCCCAATCCAACTCTCAAGGATCATCTTATCGAACAAACTTCCCGGTTATATCCATGGGAAAGAAAAACTTGTTCATGCTTGAAAAAACTCAGACAAGTGAATCTTCATCTACTGGCTCTCAGAAGACATTCCTTGAATAGCCCGTTATACGAGCATATGCAGGCATTTATACAGGCACAAAAGCAAAAAGGTGATACCTTTGCTTCAGTTACTAAAGAGGATAATGATGATATCAAATCCTACGAAAAACTCCAAAAAAGAGAAATTATATTCTTTTTAGATAACTCTGATATTCAGAGGAGAAACGAACCATGGAGGATATTTCAACGGTATTTGATTAAAGGGTTATACTATCCGGGTGAGTCATATAAAACCCGGTCATATTATGAAACGATTCTAATAAGCACCGGAAGCGCAGAAATCCAACACTTCACGAGTGCTGGTTACGGTCCTGAAGAGAATGTTTATAACTTCTCAAAAATTATTATCAAACAGGTTATATCCTTCGAAGATTGGGAAATGTCGGCAATGAGAAAAATACAAATGAGCCTCAATAAAATTGTCATAAACTTTACTTACTGGGATTATATCCAAGCATTTGATAAAGTTTTCTATTATAATAACGATAAACACAAACACACTTGGTTTGTAAAAATTTGTGCAAAAATATTTGCAGATTCAATCCCTAATTGGTTCATCAAGTGGTGGTCATACCACGGTCCTACAATCCAAATTCTGCCCGCAAGATTCCTTCAGTTATACAAAGAATGGGCAAAAGTATCCCCAGACCTAAATGAATTATATCATGCAGATCATATCTGCTGGTTGAAAAAAATTGACCAAATATATTTCTTTATTGAATTCTCTATACCATGGATTCATAAATGGACTCCTAAGGTAGGATTCACGGAGGAAAATATTCCTGTTCTTTACCGGGTCTTCTACAATAATTTTTGAGAAAAATTGCTCAGAAAAGATCCCAGGTCCAAGCAATTAATTGGACAAGAACTAATCGACACAATTGAAAAAATAATTGAAGATTATAAGAAGCTCCCCAGAAAGGAATTAGTGTCAATGATCCTTCAGTCAGGCATATTGCCCGAAAAATCTCCACTCAAGAGGGAGATAAAGAAGCTATGATTAACGAATACTTGGAGGAAGTAAAAAGAAATTTACTGGAAAACATAACTCAGATTGATAAATCTGATACTTCAATGCGGAGTGAAACCAGCAATGAAGAAGCACAACGCAATGAAGAAGACGTTATACTATCCACTGAAGATTTGCAGGATGCAGAAGAACTGCTGCTATCCCTAAAAGCCATGGATAATAAGCGTCGCAAGGAGAAAGTATGAAAACAACAAAGTACATAAGATAGACTGTCATTTTTACTATACAGTATATACACTGTTTAAACAGTAGATACACTATTTAGGGACCCACATGGGACCCCTCTCTACTGTACATAGATTTGTTATGTTTTCTTTTTCTTTGTATATAAGTGCTCATTTTGTTAAGCAGGAGCACAACAGAAAATCACAAAAACTCTCTCTCTTCTCTCTAGTTGTTCACTTTGTAAAGAAAAAGAAAGCATTTGCCACTGTTCCGGCTTAATAAAAAATTTGGATCAGCTTTGCAAGCAGTCTTGGCTCTTGGTCGTCCTTAAGGGTATTTCCCTTTATTTTTCTTTCTTTCAATTTTAGTTCTGTTCTACTAGCCCGGACGATGTCCGGCTAAAAGGCTTCCATGTCTATGTCTATTATCTAACTTCTCTCCTATATACACCATGAACGGATCTAAGCTTTATTAAAATATAAAGGAATTTTGTTATGGTTTCTCGACTTGGTTCTGAGATGGTGGTACAGTCGGATCCGGTACTACTCTTATTATCTTTGTCTGGCAAGCATGTAGCAAGCCATGACCTCTTCAGCCCAAGATATATGTTGAAAAAAGGCGTCTCTTGGTTGGGTTAGAACCGCTTCTGGGTTAGAACCGTTGGACAAGAGATTAATAAGAGTATGTAATGTGATTCCTGACAGGCCCTTTGCTCAGGTAAAAGAGTTAGTCTCTTCCATACAGTCTGAGAAATCGTATAAAAATTCATGTATATTTCAGTTCTTATGCCGTGTGGATTACCGCTAGTTTAAGGGTGCTGAATTGCTAGATCAGTTGGCCAAAAAAAATGTATTTGGGAAAAAAATTGAAAAATGGTATTTGAAAATTGGAGTTTTGTTTATATATGAATATAACTTGAAAATTGTTGGGATCAAGATCCCTATAACTATGAAATTTATAAAAAAAGATTAAGAATTAAATATTTTTAATCTAGAAATATTTGAATATACGATGCATGTTTTAATTGTTCCATCACAATGCATAAAAATATGTTTCTAAAGAAGATTGTCGCAAATGTATTGATCATGTCAATAATAGGGAGAGAAAATAGGCAACTGAAAATAAATAATTTATCAAGAGTGTATTTGAATCCTCGTACAAGAAAATGTAAATTTAAAGTTTAAAAGATAATTCATTTATAAAATATTTCAAAATAATTGTCACACACATTTGTTGACCTAAAATATATATATATCATGATGTCCAATGAAATCAACTTTAACTGTTACATCCTCAAATGATGTTGAGGTAATAGTTACTCATGAATTAAGTTGAGAGTGTACATGATTGAGATCAATAACTCAACACATTTTCTAGTTATGAACAGTGTTTTAAAAGGCGGGGGAGTGAAACGAGGCGTTTTACGTAGCATGGGACGAGGCGTAAGTTTCGAGACACGGGGCGTAAGTCCCATAGATCTACGGGGCGTATATCTCATGTACTTCAATTCTATAATTTTATTACTAACAAAATATGTAAAAGTAATAATTTTTCAATAATTCTGCAAATAAATTTAAATAAATCACCAATAATATAAAAAATAATATTATAATTATTATTTGAGAAATGTAACAATACAAAAAATGATAATACCCGAGATAATCTTTAAAATAAAATCATCATCCATCTTCATATCTACTATATATTCCTACCCTCAACTAATATTTGCACTGATTATTGTCTATGTATTTCAAAAGAGAAAGATAAAAAGTGTAAGAGCAATGACAAAAATGGATAAAGTTGTCCGAGGAACATAACAAATCACTACAACATGAAAACATGATAGAATAAAGTATAAATATTATTACATCAATAATAATAAAATATGATTTATAGCAAAAATACTTTTAAAATAATGAAAATCAAAATTAACTCCCGGGACTTACGTTTTTGCACCTGGGACTTACGCTTTTGCACTCGGGACTTAAGCCCCAAACTATATGGCTTACGTCTTATGAAACTGCGCTTTTAATTTACGCCCAGAGCGTTTTTGATACGCCCGCCCTAAGACTCGCCCCAAAAATATTTTTGAAAACACTGATTATGAAATCTTTCTTTAAAGATGAAGATAATTTTAACAATATTGTGTGAAAATAATACTACTTGCATAACTCAATTGAAGAGATGATATACCAAAGGAGACCGAACAAAACACAATTCACCCAAAAAAATTTACATATGATCTTCAACAAAATTGTGAGATAGAAGTTCAACAAATATGTTCAAGTGATAATTTAATAAATTTGTTCACCAAGGCATTATCAACATCAATATTTGGCAAGCTAAGTTGATATACAAGATTGAAATGTGTTGTCTTTGATATGTCAAATGATGTTCTTATCGAGGAGAGTAAATACGTGTTACACTATTTTTTTCTTAACCAACATTTTGTTCCAAACAGATTTTTCTGCTAAGGTTTTTAATAAAGCAGAATTCAAAGTATATTACAAGACGTGTATACTCTATTTCATTTACTGGATTTTTTAGCACTGATTTTTCCTAGTAAAATTTTAACGAGACACATTATCTATGAGCAAAGAATGGTGTTATGAATCCATCAATTGTGTGGATATTTCATTCAATGAACTCGTTAGCCTATATATACTTATTAATGCATCACTTACTATTTGTATCTAACATATAATTTATATATCCTATAAAAAAGAATATTTTATCTTTGATGGAGGATAGACTATAACATACTTGAAAGAAGAAAAGTTCTCTCCCCTCAGATATTTCATGATAAGTACAAACAGAAAAGGAGATAAGGGATCTCTTTGTTAGCAGGAAAGGGTTTCGATTGTTCACCATTGATTACAATGGCATAAGATACAAAAGTCAGACAGTACATAATTCATGAGACAAGTTTTCCAGGGAAGTTGAGATTAATAAACACCTGCTCCAGAAACAATCAATCCACAAAGTCATATGTTTTTTGCATGTCAATCTTCATCATCCATCGAGATGATTTTTTTTCCTTCTATATGCTTTTATCAACTCATGACTAAGGATGATGTGGTCAGTGATCCTCCGACCAGTAACAAAGACAATTTGATTCTTATCCACAAAAAAATTCATTACTCCTTGTATTCGTTTTATAAGGACGGTATAATAAAATATTGGTCTAAAGTTTTTCATATCAAGGTTATACTTGTACAATTAACTCTTTAGGGCAGATTTCTTATATCAAAGAAACTAAATCTTAACATCTTCACCTATTATGACAATTCAGTATAGTGTAGGAGTGTTCAACAAGATAATTAAATTGATATAGTATAAAATTATATTAGTTTGAATTAAAGACTTGTTAAAATATATATATATATATATATATATATATATATATTTGAAACAGACTAAAAAAAAAGTAAAACGGATAAAATAAAATAAAAGCAATAATTTTTAATTATTACCAAATTACTACATTATTTTAATTTATAGTAATTAATTATAATTATAGTAAATTGATGTAATTCTCTCCACGTTTGGATTTTGGAGTAAATACACAACAGTTACGCACGTTTCCAACAAGAATATTCGTTCGAATTCGGCCTAAACGACTGTCAGTCTTTGAATGCAAAAGAAGAAAAGAGAAACAAAACGAAAAAGGGGAAGTTGGGGGAACTGAATTTTGTTCGTACAGTATTTGTATCTGGTCATAATTCACCGCCATATTACATCGCTACTGATGACTTCTAGAGAGAGAAAAAATCAACACTAATGCAACCTGCAATTCGGTAGGGTTTTCTCGACGCGTCGGATTCTCCATGGAAGTACCTGGTAGACGGTCAAATTATGCATATACGACGCCGTTTCAAGCGTCGATTGGGTTACCAATGCAGTCAAGTGAGAGTAGCTTTGCTGAAAGTTCCATTTCCGGTGAGTACTACGTTCCGTCATTTGGTCATATGAATGCTAATTCAGGTGGCGGTGGAGGTGGTTCGTTGTCTAAAAGTTGGGCGCAGCAGACTGAGGAGAGTTACCAGCTGCAGTTAACGTTGGCTCTTCGGATTTCTACAGAAGCAACTTGTGCTGATGATCCTAATTTGTTGGATCATGTGCCTGATGAATCGGTATCCCGTGATTCAGCTTCATCTGTATCAGTGGAGGCAATGTCTCATCGATTTTGGGTATGTATTGTATTCTTTTTGTTGATTTTTGTCTATTTTCTTCGTTCTGTTTGAAGTTCGCCATATTAGGTTCTGTTTTTGTAGGCTGTAATAACAATTTCACACTATTACATATTTTATAAGACATAGAGGAATAATAGATATTATTACAACAACAACATACTCAGTGTAATCCTACAAAGTGGGGTCTGGGGAGAGTAGAGTGTACGCATACCATACCCCTAATTAAGAGGTAGAGAGGTTGTTTCCGATTGACCCTCGGCTCAATAAAAAACAACAGATAGTTAGGAAGTACAAGAATCAACAGATAGTAACAAAAAGGAATAATAGATATTAGATACTAGTTCAGATTAAGCTTTGGTCACAAGTAAAAGTGACAGTTGATTAGGTCGGTGAAGGGGACTGACGTTCTAACGGCTGGATCCTTTCCCAGTACCATTGAAAGCTGAATATCTTCTGTATTATCACGACATCCTAATTTCTATCGAAAATGTTAAGACAAGTGTCCAGTAATGTAGAAGTTGAGGATGAAAAGAATGCTTTCAGATTTTGTTGAGTTTTTTGGTCTCTCAAGGATGCCTGACGTCCTTAGCTACTCTAAAATGCTATATTCTCAGTTGTGGTAAGGATGTCTGTATTATATTTTGCCCTAATGAATTGGAAATTTTCAGCCCTTCTTAACGTAGTTGCATGATCAATGTGAAATAAATTTCCTGTCAAAATCAGGTTAAGACAAAAATCTAATTCTTGATTGAAAAGGAAAAGAAGACATGTGAGATTTACTTTTTCTGTGGTATAACTTATACTGCTGTCTAAGTACACTTGACGGATGTGCAGCTTAAGTATGATAATCATGAGGACTTTATTGCTCAACTTTACCTGCCATACCTGTAACTGTTATATTTACGTTATGACATAACTCGTTCGTTGGATGTGGTGCCTCCAAATACACGATCTTTTTGAAAAGCTGTGATGGGTGGTTACCTATGTGTCTAATATTTATACCATACCTATTTGGTTGTATAGTTGCACCAAAGGGTGTGACCTAGTGGTCAATGAAGTGGTTGAGAGCTATGAAGTCTCAGGTTCAAATCCTAGCACTAGGTGATTTCTTTCCATCTGCCCTAGCCTTGGTGGACAAAGTTAAATGTTGTTGGTGGGAGGTGGCAAATATCCTGTGGAATTAGTCAAGGTGCGCGAAAGCTGGCCCGAACACCACAGTCATAAAAAAACAAACAAAAAAACCTATTTAGTTGTATAGTAAGGGTATACGTTTTTTTCTCAAAAATCAGTAAATGTATTGAAGCCCCAATCACTGTTTCCAATTAATTGTATTAATATATTAGGTACCAAGTACAACTACCTAGAAGATTCCCATACCCAAGAGGATATTTGAAGTTGTCGCTGGAATACTTTGTTAAATTCCATTTTGTTGCTGGATTAGTAAAAAGGTGGAATGATCTGGGAGATCCTTCTACTTGTCCTGTTTTGACATCGTAGCCTTCATACTCTATGGAGTTTCATCCAAACACTTCTAATTGTTAAAACACATTATTTTAACCCGTTTGACCGTTCACTAAGCCTATGTGGCAACTTGAAGGTCGAGTTGGAATAAATGCGTGAATTTCACGTGTATAAGGAGCGTAGACATAAAATTTAGACTAAAAAATGATTAAAATAAAAAGGGAAATAGAACAAAAAGACAATTTCTTTTAAAAATAAGAAATAAAATTTGTCGCCTCTTTCTTCTTTTCCCCACCCCTCCCCAGTTTCTTCTTCTTCTTCTCTTTCTACCCATCACCCTTCCCGTTCTTCCCCCACCCAATCCCCCATTTCTCTCTCTTTCTCCCCTTTCCCATTTTCACCATCTTTAATATGTTTGCGAAAAAAAATCAGGAACCCTTTTCTGGAGGACAACTATTATCAGTGTTTGTGAGATAAAAAGATATATGGAGAGAAGCTATCGGATTTTAAGATGGTGGAGCCAATTGTTAATGCTCCCAATTCATTTTCGCAGCTCCTCTCTGTATTGTATTTGTGCGTTCCTTTGTGTTTTTGTGCATCATAGAAAGTGCTCGTTTTGAAATTAAAAATCAGTGAGTGTCAAAGAATTTTTCTCTGTGTCCCTCTTCTTTTATGCGAAGAAAAATTTAGGTTGAAGAAGAAGAAAACAAGCGGGGTGGAGATGGTGCTAATGGTGGTTGTGGGTTGGGAGAGGTGGAGGAAGGTGAGAGAAATAACAATTTTATTTTTAAAAAATAATGTTCCGACCCTATTGTAATTCACTTTCATTTTAATCACTTGATTAGTAGTTAAGTGGTCACGTGACTAGCACATGCTAGAATAAGTCGTTTAGAAGTTGTTAGGAAGAGAAGTTAGTTATAACTAACTTCCGAAACCTTCTCTGTGTATAAGTAGGAGCCATTCCTTCAACGGTAATTAGATGGAATTCTCAAAAGATCTAATTAACTCTCTCTCTCTCTTTTCTCTCTCAACGGTCTTAGGGCTCCGGAGAAAGCTGTTCAAGAACAATTCTCCCATTTTGCTCTTTAGGCAATCTCGATTTCTTTCTAAAATTTATAGTCTACATTAAAGGAACCTAACAAATAAATAGAAAACTTATTATTTTTTTATTCAATATTTTTGGTTAATGATTAAATTTTTTTTGTTAATGAAGATAATTATGACATGGCATTAATTTATGTGACGTGGATGTGAAATGTCATTTATGTAAGGGTGAGTGAGCTACAAACATGGTAGGAGGGGTTTAAAAGTCTTATTTTGATTGAGTTTGAGTGTTCTGTTGGCAAAGTCGTGAGTAGAAGAGTCCAGTTGACAATCCGAGCTAAGTATAAGGACCTCCCTGACTATTCCGCCTAGTAAAAATGACTCCAAGATACATTGCATTCAACCAACACAACCATATAATATCCAAAGGCAATAATAGGACTGCATGAAATCAGTTAAAATTTAATTCTTGCTCCTTACCAAAAGTGATATCCATTTAACTGACAAGTAAATGAGCATTCAAGTTACTGTTGTATACTTGTATGTTCTTTCATTCAAAACAGTTCTCAAAGTAGAGAATAAATTAATCTTTCTCAAGTTTAAACCTTTATTAGTATGAAAGTAGATCCCATGTTACCTATTAAGGAAGAAAGTGGATCCCATGTTACCTTATTTTATAATTTTGGAGTAGTATTATAGCATTAGACAAAGGGTTAATCCTCTAGAAAGTGCACGTGTTTTATGATAGCCATAATCGAAACGATATTTATTATTTTATTTTAGGATAGAGGATTAAATACTTAAGAAAATTGTAGCATGAGACATTGGTTATCGATTGGCGTTTTTTCTTCTTTTGTATTTGAATAGAAGTTTCATCGCTTATTTCCTTTGTCGAATGACAATGCCTATTGAGGTTTATCTTCTATCAAATAACCCAGTTTTAATATAGATTAACCAACTTATGTGAGATACGCGTTTTTAAGTGACAAATTCATTCTTATTGCTTTCTTTTTATAAGTCAATTTATCGGTTTTCTTTATTGTACTATACTTTGCCTCTTTATTGGTGCTATACACATGAAAGGCACATGCCTCAAACCATTCTTTTAGTTGGTTGGTTTAGTGATAGTGTAAATGAGAATCTTATACAAAAGAAAGTGATAGTGTAATTGAGAAGTTCAAGTCAGATAAGGTATCACCATGAAGCGCACCCAAGGGTGTGACCTAGTGGTCAATAAAGTGGATTGAGAACCATGCAGTCTCAGGTTCAAATCCCAACAAAGACAAAATATTATGTGATTTCTTCTCATTTTTCCTAGCCTTGGTGGATAGTGTTTACCTGTACCTCTGCTGGTGGGAGGTAGCAGACTAGCAAGAATTAGTCGAGGTGCGTGCAAGCTGTCCCGGACACTACGGTTATTTAAAAAAAAAAAAAAAAAAAGGTATCACCATGAAGCCCCCAAGGGGGTGGCTGCCGGCCTAGCAGCCAGAAAGTTGTGGTGCAGCCTTGAGAACCAAGGTATGTAACCGTGCAAAGGGGATACTAGGTGAGTTCTTCCGATCTAATTAAGCTATAGCGGATAAAATTACCTGATACATGTGTGTCTTTGTTACTGAAGTTAGTAGGTACCCTGTGCTAGTGGGGTAGTAGGTACCTAGTAGATTAGTTGAGGTGTCGTTTGTTAGAAGAATTAAAATATTGTCTCCAAATTGGGTCTTTTTTTTGTGTGTGTGCTGAGTTAAGGTATACCCTAAATAGAAGTTGACAAAGTTGCAATCTTTATGCTAGACCAGAATCCAAAATCATGGCTCCTCTTTAGCCAATTTGTAAATCTTTCCTGGACTGTAGACCACTTTAGTTGAGACAACAACAACAACAACATACAAAGTGAAATCCCACATGGGGTCTGTGACTTAATACTTAACGAGTAGGCTTCTATAGATCATATATCTAGAGGATTCTATTTTTCCTGTCAAAAATGACAAAATTCCTTAAATAAAAGTGAATCTTAATGAATATGGGAGAATTATGCTTTGGCTGGATAGTAAGCTTATGATTGGGTGTCGTTAGTAGAAAACCATGTCTTTTTGTATGGTTTTCTAAATACTTCTTGTATACAGGCAAGTGATTGCCCCTTCTTATATTAAATTTATTACCTTATCAACAAGCTTTGGCATGATAGAGGCATGGAGGAGCACAAAATATTCTCAGAACTTAAAAGCCTGGTAGCCAGCAAAGTCAGTACTATAGATGACTGTTACGATGAAGGAGACTGGTCCATTCAATTTACAAGGAATTTTAATGGTTGGGAAATTGCAAGAGCTAATTCTTTACTAAAGATATTAGGAGTGATTCTGGAGGCAACACAGAAAGATTCCTTCTTCTCGACAGAAAAGAAGGATGAAATTTTTTCAGTAAAATCATGTTATCCTTTATTGATGAGAGCAGAGGTAAAAAAGTAAAAGGATGATTGGCCGCGAAGAATGATTTGGAGAACTAGAACCCAACTGAAGTGGCATGTTTTGGATTGATAGAAACTCATGAAGCATGGTTGACCCATGATAATTTGCAAAAAAGGGGATATAGTCCTTGCAGTTGGTACTATATGTGTAAAGAAGATGCTGAAATTGTAGACCACTTGCTTATGTAATAGGAATATGTCTGGCAGATATAGTGCATGTGCTTAGACCTTTAGGAATACAATGATGATGCCTGGTAATGTGAAGCAAGCTATCTGCAGGAGTTAGGGACGAAGGATGAGAAAACAACAGAAATGAATTTGGAAAACTACACCTTTTTTTAGCATAACTTGGACTATTTGGTGAGAAAGACATCTTAGGTCGAGGGGATTCAGAAATGGTAATCTTTGTCGGTATAGATGTATTCAGAATCTTAAAATCCGGTGCAAGTCCTCTTTTAGAAATATTATAGAAATTGTGTTGGACTTTTTAGATTCCTTGCAGTCATAAAGGATTCACTTGCAGCTACTTTTGTACATGTGAAAAAAATGGGCATGAGAGTATACACAACAACAACAACATACCCAGTATGTTCCCACAAAGTGGGGTCTGGGGAGGGTAGAATGTACGCGGACCGTACCTTTACCCAGAGGTGAAGTAAACAGGTTGTTTCTGATAGACCCTCGGCTCAAAAAAATCCAAGATATATAGTCAATAAACAAAACAACAGATAGTCACAAAATAATACTATAATCTAACTACACGAAGCACTAGCAAGTACCCGACGCAGATGAAACAAAAGCTACAAGAGCAGCCTTACAACTACTAAAAAGGGTAACAAGACACTGCACTCCTCCCTACTATGGAGTCAACCAACCTACTAACCTTCTACCCTAATCCGTGCCCTCTACACCTTCCTATCTAAGGTCATGTCCTCGGTAAGCTGCAACTGCACCAAATCCTGCCTAATCACCTCTCTCCAATATTTCTTCGGTCTACCTCGACCTCTCTTAAAACCATCCATAGCCAGCCTCTCACACCGCCGCACAGGGGCCTCTGCGCCTCTCCTCATCATATGCCCGAACCATCTCAACCTCACTTCCCGCATCTTGTCTTTCACCAAAGACACTCCCACCTTGTCTCGACTATCCGCATTCCTAATCCTATCCCTCCTAGTAAACCCACACATTCAACGCAACATCCTCATCTCAGCCGCCTTCATCTTCTGAACGTGAGACTTCTTGACCGGCCAACACTCCGTCCCATACAACATAGCTGGTCTAACTGCTACTCTGTAGAACTTGCCTTTCAGTTTGGGAGGCACCTTCTTATCACACAAGACCCCGGATGCGAGCCGCCATTTCATCCACCCTGCACCAATACAATGGGTCACATCCTCGTCAATCTCACCATTACCCTAGATATAGACCCAAGGTATTTGAAGCTATCTCTCTTCTGGATGACTTGCGTGTCAAGTCTCACTTCCACGTCGGTCACAGATGTCACCTCACTGAACTTGCACTCCACATATTCCGTCTTGGTCCTGCTCAACCTAAACCCTTTAGACTCCAGGGTCTGTCTCCAAACCTCCAACTTGTCATTAACTCCTTCGCGAGTCTCCTCAATCAAGACTACGTCGTCTGCAAATAACATACACCAGGGCACCTCGCCTTGAATTTGCCGCGTCAACACATCCATCACCAGGGCAAATAAAAATGGACTAAAGGACGATCCCTGGTGCAATCCCATCACCACGTGGAATTTAACATAATAAATTACAGGAAATTAAGTATCTTTCCCTTTTTAAGCACAATCATTAAATCATATGAAAAGAGGCCAGTGTCTTTAGTTGATGTTGTACTAGGTTGAAGATGTCAGGAAATTTCTCCTGGAGGCTTTCTGTCCCAAGCCATACATCTTTCCAAAAAAATGTATTGTTTCCATTGACTACTTCAATGGATGAATTTTCAAAGCAGGCCATAGGGCCATGATGGATCTCCATAGACTAATCCCATACGGAGTGTTAACCTCCTGGGTCATCCATTTGTCCTCTTCCTCATATTTTGTTTTGATGGCTCTTCCCAATAAAATATGATCTTCTCGAGTGTATCTCCAAAGCCATTTCATTTTTAGAACCTTGTTCTGGAACTTCAGATCCCTGATACCCGGTCCCCCTTCTTCTTGCTCACTGTTAAGGCTTTTCATTTTACCAAATGATAGCCTTTTTTTTTTTTGATGACCGTGGTGTCCGGGCCATCTTTCGCGCACCTCGACTAAATCCACGGGATACCTGCCGATAGCCTTTTTTCTCCTTATTACCTTGCCACAAGAAGGATCTTCTTATGTTGTCTAATCTTTTATAACTCCAGTTGGAATTAGGAACAAAGACATCATATAAGTAGGGAGGGCATCTAACACAGAATTGATAAGTATAAGTCTTCCCCCCAAATGACAAATATTGGGATTTCTACCTGGTTAGTTTCTTCTCAATTTCTCAATAACACCATCAAGATTTCGTTGGATTTTGATTTTGCCACTAAAGGCATACCAAGATATACAGTGGGCAGGGACCCAACTTCTCCGCCCAAGATTGAAGCTAGATGCTCCATGTTATTGACTTCATTGATATGAAAGAGGGAACTCTTCCTCCGATTGATGTGGAGTCCAGAAATACTTTCAAACAGGATCAAAATTACCCTCAGATATTTAAGTTACTCCTCATTAGCATCACAAAAGATAAGGGGGTGTCATCTGCATACTGTAAATGTGTAATCTCCATGCTTTTGTTGCCAAGCCACATCAAATCCCTTAATCCAGCCATAGTACTTTGCTATTTTCAGTATAGTACGCGTAACTTGATCCGAACACCATCGTCGTAAATGAAGTGGTCCTATGTGTCCCTTTTTTATAAGTAAAAATTTATTAATGTGAGCACCAAGGTGCTAGAGTTTAGAAAAGATTTCTGGGCTTTGCTCTTTTTCAACAAATCAAGGAGTTTAGAAGTCCACCACAATTCCTATATGATTTGATATGTCTATATCATTTACGACTTCCGACCTACACCGCAAAGACGAAAACTGAAAGCATCTTAACTCACAGGTACTGATGGTCTTATGCAATTTTCCTTCAAAGCATCTCTAGTCACATCCCAGCCATAGATTCTATAATATGCAGGCAGGGACTATGCTCCAAATGCTTTTGTAGGTAGGTACCTCATGGATTTAGACTTTGTTCCAACAACTGCTATACGTGAGATCTCCTGATCGTCTTCCTAGTTCCTCCATCTTTAACAGTCTGTCACAATCAAGTGACCCTCTGAGCTTTTATTGCAGTGTTAAACTGTCCAATATCTTTTTCTTATGACCCGTTTGGCCATGAATATTATTCACTTTGTTCCGGAATTCTTGTTTGGCCATTTACCAAATACAACTTGAAGTTGTATTTGGGATTTTGGAAACCACCTCAAGAGGTGTTTTCACTTTATTTGGTTTCACTTTTTTCACTTTTAATCTAAATTTTTTATCTTTTTAAAATAACCCCATTTAAATTATATTGCATGTTCAAATTTTTTTTTTTTTTTTTTTTTTAAGAAATACATTTGAATTCTAAATATTAACCCCAAATACTATAGCCAAACACAACTCCAACTCCAACTTCAAAAATTCCAAATTAAGTGAATATGTTTTTGGTTTTCATGGCCAAACGCCTACTTAGTGTTGAATAGCATTTCATGGTTGTTGGTTTAAAAACACCTGCTTTGATGGTGTAGATTACTTTCTTCAATAAGTTATCGGGAAATATGTTTTTGAAATCAGTGGAAGATCTACTATACAAAACTATACAGAAGTCTCCGGAAAAAGAAGAGCTCTGCCCAAGTGTAATATTCCTGTGTCTGGGTCTTCTAATTTTTTTAAAGTAGTTGTGGCCCAGAAATTGCTGCAGTTGTCAGAGGATGGGGTGATACATGCATGGTTAACTGGAACCTGAGTCAGTAATGAAATTTTTGTCAAGATGAAGAAATGTGATATTGCCCCCCCCCCCCCCACACACACACCCCGCAAATCCTTAAGAATGACATGAAGTAAGAAGGTTGATCACTATTTTTCCGTAGGTTTGCGTGTTTCTGTCTGAACAGGAGTAACTCCACAGAAAATGTTCCAGGATAGATTTTCTTAATGAAGTCATTCTCGTGTATAAAAATCCAATATGACTATGGCCTTATATTATCATTGTTCTTATGTTATGCTCTTATAATATCTCGTCTGTATTTTCGATTGACCCTGTTATACAGTCCCAAACCTCCTGGTTTTCATACTTAAAAGACATTTTCTTCATTGCATCTTTATGTTGTACCAGGTAAATGGGAGCTTGTCATACTTTGACAAAGTCCCCGATGGATTTTACTTGATTCAGGGGATGGATCCATATGTCTGGACAGTCTGCTCAGATCTGCAAGAAAGTGGTTGTATCCCATCAATTGAATCCTTGAAGGCTGTTGATCCCTCTGTAGTACCATCAGTTGAAGTGATTTTGATTGATCGGCGAAGTGATCCCAGCTTAAAGGAACTGCAAAATCAAATTCATAGCATGTCCCCTAGTTGCAACACCACAAAAGAGGTGGTTAATCAACTTGCACAGTTGGTTTGCAATCACATGGGGTAAGTTTTAAAAATGTTTTTTCTGAGAAACCCCAATGGGTTCAATTTGTTTTTTGGTTCTTTCAGTGATTAATTCTTATTCCCATTATAAGAGGCGCAGCTCCTGTCGGGGAAGATGACTTCGTTCCTATCTGGAAGGAGTGCTGTAATAACCTGAAGGATTGTCTAGGATCCATTGTGTTTCCCATTGGTAGCCTTTCTGTTGGCCTTTGTGGACATCGCGCATTGCTGTTTAAAGTATGTTGTTACTGTGATGCACTGAAATTATTGTCTGTTTGCTGTTTTGCAAGTCAGCTATCTAACCTCTAAAGTAAATGACATATTAGTACTGATTAATGGTTTACTATTGGAAAAGCACAATTTTTTTTACTAATCGTGTAAATTATTTTGGATTTACTCTGCCCTTGAAGTAAAATTAAATGCCATCAAGAAGTTCCTTTCATTGGGTCGCTTGTGCAAGTTTGATGTCTATCATTAACTTCAAATGTGATGATTGTAGGTTCTGGCAGATATCATTGATTTACCATGTCGAATTGCCAGAGGATGTAAATATTGTAAAAGATCCGATGCTTTCTCATGTCTAGTTCGATTCGGCCTTGACAGGTGTGCATCTGGATAATATGTGGTATATGTTTCCATTTCAAGTGCATTAAAGAGAAATCATATAACTTGCTTATTGAGAACAGAAGGGGAAGGAATCTTTAGTTCACCTTTTGGATCCCTTTGTATAGATAAGTATCATTTCAAAGAACATGTTTCTGCAATATATTGAAAGTCTTAATGGATAGCAATTGGTGTTGCAACTTTTTATTTGAAAGAGCTATTATTCTCATGTACTTGGTATCTCATCTTCATAATTACCTATGTATATTATTCATCATGTGTAATTAATATGCTATCAATTGTATTTGCCAAAAAAATTACTTGGGGTCTTGTATATGATACAGTCACTTCCATTTGATTTTATCACTAATAGCATTTTTCTATGTGACGGGGTCGACTTTCATTTGCATTATCACTAGTTATTTATGCTTTCTCTAGAATATGTGAAGCTGGTTTTGTGAAGAATAGGAAGTTCAAATTACATGGATCTGGTAAAATGACCATGGTGAAGTTTTGTATTATGTTCAGTTCCCTTTGCAGAAGCATGATGTAAAACATAGAATTAAAGACTAAACAGTTTTCAAAGAATTGGCTTAAATTTCTGCTTTGTCTTTACAGCTGCTTCTCCAAGTTTTTAGATGCTCTGTTTCCTGGTTTTGCAATTGAGATAGTTGAGTGAGAATGGTGGTTCATTTAAAGCACACTGGAATTGAAATCTCAATACTTCATGAACTTGACTCTTTTTTTTTAACCTTATACCGTCTTAATCATTTGATTTAAGATTTACAATTTCAATTCAAAGAAACATCCTTCTTTTCATCTGCTCAGCCCCAAAAATATGGAAAACTGGAAATCAAGTGGCAAAATAAAAAACAAAATAACAAGAAATCTGATGCAGCTAGTATGGTGAACAGAAGGATTTTATTTTTCTTAATGCTATAACTTTGATGAACATGAAAAAATTACTGACTGCTTTATCTGTTGAATTCTTCTGCTAGACAGGTCTTGGTCTACTTCTATAATCACACACACATATATATTGGCTTAAACTACGCCAATCATTTTTGTGCTTTTGGGATAGCTTCATATCTAAGGACATAAGAATCATAAAAGTACATAAGATTGACATGTAACAAATGCACCATACAGGGAATACCTGGTTGATTTGATTCGAGAGCCAGGATGTTTATCTGAACCGAATTCATTGCTCAATGGTCCATCTTCCATCTCAATTTCTTCACCATTGCGCCTTCCAAAATTTGGACAAGTTGAACCAGCAATGGATTTCACGTCCCTGGCCAAACAGTATTTTTCGGATTGTCTATCAGTTAATCTGGTCTTTGATGATTCATCAGCAGGTATTGACTCCCCCACCCCCAACAAACCCCCCCCCCCCCCAAAAAAAAAAAAAGATAAAGAAGAAAACCCTTAGCAGGTGATCGTCTGATGGTTACTTGCCTACACAAACATAGAAATCTTCAGCGTTCATCTGGGTTGTTGTGAACTATTATTTTCTGAATGTTGTGCATGATAAGAGGTTAAGAGATATTCGGGGTCACAATAATGAATTCAGTTAAATGTTGCAGCTTTTCAACACCCAGAAAAATTCTGTCATAACCGAACTTACTTACCCCTAAACTTGTGACGTCCCTGAAATTTTTGGTGGTATATATAGGCATTTTCTTTATTATTTGGGAATTAGCAGTTTATTATTTGGGAATTAGCAGTCTTTCAAATTGCTTCATAGTCTTATTCCACTCCATAAATACCCAACAGATAATTTTACCCATGTCACCTGCAATCCAGAATTCAATAGCGGTCACCTGCTTTGCAGCCTAGTTACTGAAGGGCATAAAACAGGAATGAAGATAATAACTTGCTTACGTTGTTTTAGAGAGTAATCTTTAAACCCTTTTCTTTTTGTAAAAATTCCTTTGTTTTCTTTTGGAGCCTGCAATGGCCATTTCACAGAACTCCTGTTCCTCAAAGTTCAAGTCAGTTTCCCTGTATTTATCAAAATTACTGAGGTCTCTGGAGAGATTCAGCCTTCTTATAGTCAAAGGATGTTCCTTAAAGTTCAAGTCAGTTTCCTTGTGTTCATCAAAATTACTGAGGTCCACAACCAGGGATCGGACCTGAATGGTGCTCATAGTCTCACTATTTCATTCTTTTTTCCCGAATCACATGTTATCTTTTTGGACAGAGGTGCTAAACAGGCACTTAGGCTTTCTTTCTCTCTCACAACCTTCTTGCTGTTGCTCCTCCTAAGAAATTTTATCATTCTTTGACTATAACGAAGTATGAATTTCTCCAGAGAATTCATTGGTTTTCAACCCCTCTTAACACAAAATTCCAATGAAAATTATGATTTTTTGCTGCTTCTCCCTTCATTTTCCAGTACTACACATTGCTTAAACCCTGACACTTCACCTAACTTCGATAGCGCTTTAGTTCAGGCACCAAGGCATTTACCTCATCACTGGTGGGCTAATCTTTCATAGGTCATCAGTAGACAGTAAAATATAGTTGACCAATTGGTATATTTAACAAAGTTTTATGATTTATAAACGAATTGGAGAATAGGAATAAGAAATTAGAAATTTTGTACTAGAAAACCAGCAATGGAAATCCAAAACTGCATCTTTACTCGTAAAATATAAATCTGAAGTAGCTTTCGTAACATGAAAACTTCATATGTTATGCTTAATTAATTTAATTATTGTTTTATCTGCTTTTTGGCTAGATAATTATTGTTTATGTTTATATGTTTTTTTTATTATTAAATTTGTAGTTTCTACTCTTTCTTGTTCTTTTTTTGTTTTCCATCCAAGCCCACACTTTTATTGCGTTTTGTGGTTGAAGTCCAAGTAGACCTTGACGCTATCATAAGCTTTTTGGCTTTGATGACTCTGGTACTCCAACTGATTAATATCTAATAATAGACGAATTTGTTTCAGCATACAACTAACCAGAAAGAAAAAAAAAGACTAAACTCAACAGTTTTGTCGTACCAAGAACCTCAAGTCTAAAACTGCAGTTCTCATTTTTGAGGGTTTGCCATCATCTTGGCATCTATTTTCCTTTTTGTTCTCTCTTTTCTTTGACTTTTTCTCTCTTTTGATTAATGATTAAAGGGACTGATATTTGATACCGACTTCTTGGATGAAATTAATATGTTAAAAATGAACAAAGGAGATTATAGATAAAAAGTCAATACAATTGTTAGTGCAATTTCTAAAAGTACTACCTCTGAGTGTAATACATAGTAGGTTTCTTTTAAATCATTGTACTTCTTTTCTTTCTAGAGGAGCTTCTACTGTGTAAAAACAAGTTGAACAACAGTAGCCCCCCATGACGAAGCTACAAAGAACCAGTATGATTTAAGTGTTCATCCTTTTAGCTGGTCTATATTTTGAGCCTCGAGTTCTCTACCTTATAAAAAAAAAAGTTTTTTGAGCCTCAAGTGTCCTGACCAAGGAAAGTAGATACAACCTCTCCCTCTTTGCAAATAAATTGCTACTCCCGTTTGCAAACAGATTCGCTTCTGTTTTATTGGTGACATTTATATCAATTAGTTTTGTTTTGGGGTTTCATAATTCATTGTTTGGTGCAGGAACTGCGGTTGCTGGAGATGCTGGACAAACGGACAGAAGTTCCATGGATAGAAGCAGTGCAGTTCCTAGTTCAAGCAATCGTGATGAAGTTTCACAGTTACCTCTGCCTCCAATAAATGCATGGACAAAGGGATGTAATAAAGGCTCTCAACTTCCTGCATTATATCATCCTCCAAATATCTCGACCTCAATGAGCCAGGAAAAGGATTTGATTCCTTTGAAGAATGTCCCTCCAATTAGGTATGGAGATGCTCAACTGATTGCAATAGCTAAGGAAAGGACAGATGCCATTAATGACAAGAGGTACTTTGAGGGAGGAGGGAGACTTGCTCCTGCTGAACCAAGTCGAGAACTTGCTCTTGATGTAGAAGATCTGGATATTCCCTGGAATGATCTGGTTCTGAAGGAGAGAATTGGGGCAGGTAATCCCAATCTGCTGGTTTCTAGCCACTTTTATAATGTTAGCTGTGTTTATTTTGCTGTATGTCAAATGTCAATAATATTAGGATGCAATAATATCATGACATCCAAAACTCGTCTAGCTTACACTGTTATGTTGTATTTGCAGGGTCTTTTGGTACCGTTCACCGTGCTGACTGGAATGGCTCTGTAAGACAATTGCCCTTTTAGTTCTGAGTGTTTGAAGCATATTCCACATGTATCTCTCTCTAATTATTTTCAATCAACTATGCCTCAATCCCGAAATATTTGGGTTCAGCTCTATGTATCCTTTATGTCCATTCAGACCAGTTTCATTATGTTTGCTTTTAAGGTAAACTAGGGGTAATCTAAAACTAGGGGTTCTTTAATTCTCAGTCTCATCCCTATGTGGTCATTCAGATTTCTAACCAAATTGGAGAACACTGTCATTTAAATTTCTAACCAAACCAAAAAGACTCCTAATGTAAGTGCAAATTCAATCCCCTAATTTCAATTAATTGGTAATCACCTGTACGGACCTTTTCTTCCATTGTGTTTTTTTAGCTAGATCCTGATGGATATTGAGAGATTGTAGGGATGTTGAGTCAACTACTTGGTACATTTTTTAGTACCATCAATCATGACAAAACTATTTATTTTGCACTTTTGCTATGCATTTAAACTTATAGGAGCAGATTTCAGCATTTGTTTGTTTCATCTGAGGTAAAGGTACGGTCTGCGTACATTCTACCCTCCCTAGACCCCACTTTGTGGGAATACACTGGGTATGTTGTTGTTGTTGTTTGTTTCTATCTAAACATGGCAGCTATGAAGCTCCTTTAAGGATTATATTGCTTTACCTTTTCTTTTGGGTGGGGCGGGGGTGTAGCATTCATTATGTCAAATTAGAGGTGTAACTTTTATCAAAGTCCTATTTCACTGGTTTCCTTCCTAATTGCATTCTCATGGAAGTTTGTATTTTCTAGGATGTTGCTGTGAAAATTCTCATGGAACAAGATTTTCATGCAGAGCGATACAAGGAATTTTTGCGAGAGGTCAGTCTGGGGACTCCCCTCCTCACTAATAAACTGAAAGAACATAAAAGAGAAAAGGAGAGATGGGTGTATAAAGTTGAGGATCAGTGGATCTCAACTTATCATTTGTTTTTCCTCCTCCATTCTTCTGATTTTAGTTTCCATTTGGGTTGGTGCAGGTTGCAATTATGAAGCGGTTGCGACATCCAAATATTGTGCTTTTCATGGGTGCTGTTACTGAGCCACCAAACTTGTCTATAGTCACAGAATATTTATCAAGGTTGTGACCTGATATACCTTTAGATGATAGCACAAAGCGTTGTGCTTTTTCTTTTGTTTTTTTCTAGCCGGTCATATGCCATTCTGTGTTTCAGGGGTAGCTTATATAGGCTTCTTCATAAACCTGGTGCGAGAGAGGTACTGGATGAAAGGCGTCAGTTGTGTATGGCTTACGATGTGGTATGAATAAGTATCTCCCTGCTCCCCCTTCTCTTACAATTTTTATTTTTTTAACGTATCTAATGCCCTTTATCATCTTGTGCAGGCAAAGGGGATGAATTATCTTCATAAACGCAAACCACCCGTTATTCACCGAGATTTAAAATCTCCAAATCTTCTGGTGGATAAAAAATATACAGTGAAGGTTAGACTGAGAACCTCTTTAGCCTGCACAAAAGTGGATTGCCTCCAGTTGATATCTTCTCAAACTGGGGCTGTCCAGGAAGTGGTCTAATCTGTGGGATCTTTGATGTACATTTTTTCTAGTTTGAGACGTGTCTTCCTTGCCAATCTCTGTTTATTTAAGGTGGCATACAAAACTTACATTTCATGGTTCAACAGGTAGGGAATGGACGTTGTAGCTTCAGAATCTTTTAACTAAGTAAAGACTGGACTTGGTAGTTTCAGAATCTTTGAACTAAGTGAGATCATAAAGCAAGTTCTATAGCAGGATAGCTTACATCAGATTTCTCAAATGATGGAGAGATAAAGTTGCAACCCATACAGAACACTAGGGAAGTGTTTTCTCAGGCTAAAATATTTTGGAAAACATTTTCTCTAGAAAACAAGTTCCTCGTAAATCAGGAAAATGACTTCCCTCCCACCTAGTGGGAGTAGGGAAAAAACAAGTCCTATGCTGACTGTCTCCTCCCTACCTCACACCCCGCCATCCCCAACCCCAACCCTTGCTATCCCACCACCATATTATTTTCCTTGATTATCTATATAAATGCTCTTGGAATCATGCTTACTTATCAAGCACCATAAAATAAGTAAGAAAGCTACTTATTTTCCATAAAATAATTTTTCGGGAAATTTTTTCCGTAAAAGCATTTCCTTCATACCGAACACACCCTAAATTCCAATTGACAGAACTTTTTAAAACAGAACATAATCTTGGAGATTCCTTCTAAATGGAAAAACATTATGCTTTGCTGTATGTTTGGGTTCATATTGTTTCTTATCATCTATAGACATTGATATCTAGAGTGCTGGTTGGGATAGGCGTATACTCAATCAGTTCCTGTCCTATACTGAAAGTATTTATATGATACCTCTGTCCTCTATCTTCAGAAGTATGTCTTTGCATCCTCTTCCTTGTTATTAAGTTGGATCAAATGTGAAATATCTGAATTCTTGACCACCTAATGACTTGCCAGATCTGACTGAGAACATGTTAGTCTGGTTTCAAACAATACAAACAACAGAAAGAAATGAGATATATTTTGATATGCAACATCTGTGTTCTTCGATGCATGCCATATCTGTGATCTTTAAAAGAGTGTTCTTTATAGCTTATTACATAAATTCTTTTTTGATAATTGTGGTGTTTGGTCCAGCTTGCGCGCACTTCGACTAATTCCACGGGATACCTTGCCACCTCCCACTAGCAACAAGTACCAGATTACTTTGTTTGCCAAGGTAGGATAGATGGAAGAAATCACCTAGTAAGTCTCTGCTGGGATTTGAACCTGAGACCTCATTGTTCTCAACCCACTTTATTGACCACTAGGCTACACCCTTGGGTTAGCTGTATGCATAAATGTAATATGACTATCTCTTGTGCTCCCCTCATGTCTAGTTGTCTTGCTGTTTTACAATGACAAGAATGGTGCACGGTCAACTTTAGATTTGACTGTACTGAGACGCTCACAAAACTTGGTTATCTTACTCAAAATTGGCAATGGCTTAGCGCTAACAGTAGTACATCATGTTACTATTTATTACATATTTTTGTGTGTACTTGTATATTATTTAAGTTACTCTGTCTACAAATGGTATTACATGTGCCACTCCTGTCAAATATCTTTTTCAGGTCTGTGATTTTGGTCTTTCACGGTTAAAAGCTAATACATTTTTGTCATCAAAGTCAGCTGCTGGGACTGTAAGTTCCTGACTCTACATCTGGTGCTTTTATCTTTTGTCATTCTTTAGCATTTGGTGATAACTAAAAGAAAAGGAATAAATATGATTTGGTACTTATCATAATAGCCAGAATGGATGGCACCTGAAGTTCTGCGTGATGAGCCGTCAAATGAGAAATCTGATATATACAGCTTTGGTGTCATCTTATGGGAGCTGGCAACATTGCAACAACCTTGGAGTAATTTGAACCCACCACAGGTTTGTATTTTGTAATTTTAAAGTATTTCGAGTCATGGGAAAGGTATAAAAGGTTACCTGATGAATACAATCTGAGGGGACTGGGTAATATATCAAGTGAAAGCCTGAAAGGACTTTAAGCTATCTCTTGGAATGGTAAAATATATTGGTCTGGGATTGCTTTTAGTAGGGAGAAGGGCAATTTCCAATTTCTTTGTTCGATATTCTAGCTTTTGAGTCAAGTTTAATATTTGAAAGATCAAAATCGAACAGTCTGTCTAGCCTTGTGATTGTTGAACACTCTTTGATATTGCACATGATGTGTTACATGGTGTAATGCATTTGATACTGTAGGTAGTAGCAGCTGTTGGCTTTAAGGGTATGAGGCTTGAAATTCCACGTGACTTGAATCATCAGGTGACAGCCATTATTGAAGCTTGCTGGGTGAAGTATGTTGCTCCTATTCTTTTCGAAGCTAGTTTGGGATTGTATTGTTGTGTTTTATTAAAATTACTTCTAATATTGCAGTGAGCCGTGGAAACGCCCCTCTTTTTCTGCTATTATGGATATGTTGAGACCGCTCATATAACTCTCCCAACACAACCAGATTGTACAGACATTCAGTTCCTCACGTAATTCTTGTAGTAAATGTATGATTTCTGCACATCTTTGGCATTCTTTATTAATTATGTTTTAGGGAAGAAGAGATTGGACTATGTCTGGTTTGTGTATCTTGATATCTATCTCTTTAAACTAATGAAAATTTTATGAACTGTTACCCCTTTGGCATGTCAACGTTTAGTCCAATTTTAGCAATGTCACACTTGAGTTAGTTCGAAGTAGTTGAAATTTGGCTAGCTCGTAACACTGATTGAGCATCTGAGTGTTGTTTCCCTATGTTAAGTTGGGCATTTCCTTACACTAGCCGTGGCATCAATAGCAGGAAAAAATATTGATAGTTCCAGCCAAACTTTCCCCTGTATCCAGCTGCAATTTAGCTTCTTTGCACTTTATTTTACGGTAGATGTATTTGCTACATGCTTCTAGGCATTGGATGTAGACTTTGTACAACTTCCTGCTGATAATGGCATTGCGTGCTGAGTTCTGATATCTACTTTTATGCTTTTTTTGCAGGGGAAAAAAAGCTTGTTTTGCAGGATTGTATTCCATACATATTAGTTTTAACTTCTGACTGCCTGTGGGAGGGTACTTAATTTTTTTTCACAGTTCAAGCAACTGTCTTTGCCTTACTGAAGAAACATTTGCACTTGGCATTTGGCTAAGTGATGCGGTTGATGCCAACAATCATGAGTTTCTGCATTTTCTGTGCCGGATTTATTTTGTATATACAAGAACTATATTGCGTTGTAAATATATAAGCAAGCAGGGCGGCTCAATACAGTCAATGGCCTAAAATCAAAATGTTATAAGAAGTTATAAATATTTTAAATAAAATTTATGTATTTTTTTCAAAATTCATTCTTTTAACCTTTTATAGATGCAAAGTTATAAAGTTACTTTTCTTTTTTTTTCGGTTGATAATTCCCATATTGTTGCCGCCGGAGGATTACATTTGGAGGAGGAAAGTTAAGCCCTGCCTTATTGAAGAGGTTGTTCAAGATCTTTTGGACAAAAAAATAGCACTATAAGTCTATAACGAGACCAACAACATATCTAGTGAAATCTCACATGTAGGGTTTGGAGAGGGTAGACTATACGCAAACTTTACCCCTACCTCGTGGAGGTAGAGACTGTTTCCGGAGGACCCTCGGCTCATAAAGTAGGTATGCAAAGGGAAAATGATGGTAAAGAAACATAGCAACTAATAAGAAAATAGAAACAACAACAACAAAATAGTGTAATAACCGAAACATCGTAAATAACAGATGGCGATAGAAATCAAAAGCAAGATACTACAAAAATAAGGTTAGTACTACACCAAGTCTAAACCCATTGAAAAGCAAGACAACACTTCATTACACTTACTAAACTTCCATCATAATTTGCGACCTTCACACGTTGCTCACCAGGGTATCGACGTATCTCCTCTTCACATGCCCAAACCATGTCAACTTCGCTTCCCTCATCTTCTCCTAATGAGGTCACTCTCGCATTGGCTCGGATATCCACATTCTTAATCTTATGGCTCCTAATATGCTCACACATCCATCTCAGTATCCTTATTTCTGCAATTTGCATCTTTTGAAAATGACAGTTCTTGATTGGTCAGCACTCTACCCCATATAACAAAGTTCGTCTAACCACCACTCTGTAGCACTTACCTTTAAGTTTAGGTGGTACCTTTTTGTCACACAAGACTCCGGAGGCAAGTCTCCACTTCATCACGCTGCACCAATACGATGTGTGACATCATCGTCGACGTTCTCGCTTCTCCGAATTAAGAATCTAAGACACTCAAAACTATCTCTCGTGGAGGATAGCTTGTGTTAAATCTCACTTTCACATCTGCCTCATGCATAACATTACTGAATTTGCACTCTATATATTCCATTTTGGTCATACTCAACCTGGACCCTTTAGACTCTAGAGTTTGTCTCCATGTAGCTAACATAGCATTAACTCTGTTGTGTGTCTCCTCAACTAGTACTATGTCATATGTGAATAACAGACACTATGACACTTCATCTTGAATATACATCGTCAATTCATCCATCATCAAGGCAAATATAAATGGGCTAAGTGTTTATCCCTGGTGCAATCCTATCTCAACTGAGAAGTGGTCCGAGTCTCCTCCCACCATTTTAATCTGAGTCTTGGCTCCATCATACATGTCCTTCATCGCCCTAACGTGAGCTATCAACACACATCCAGCCTCCAGACATCTCTAAAGGACTTCCCTTGTGACTTTGTCATAAGAATTTTCAAAGCAATGAACATCATATGTAAGTCCCTCTTCCTTTTCCTATATTTTCAAGAAAAAATTACATAAAGAGCCAAACATCCCTACCATAGATAAATTCTCCCACTACTTTATTTTAATTACTTAGTATACCACATCTTATTAAAAATTTGCCCAGATACATCGCGTGTATCAAATACATGCGGATATATGTGTAACCCCTCAAATACATGCCGATACATGTTGTAACCCCTCAAATACATGCTGATACATGTTTTAACCCCTCAGATACATGTGATACATGTTGTAAATCCTCAGATACATGCAGATGCAATGTATCTGACTAAATCATATATTTGGACAGCAGATACATGTCTTACGCAATGTATCTAAGATAAAATATGTATTTTGATGCCTATAAGGATGTATCTGAGTGGTGTAGATATCTGTAGTGATGTATCTAAGCCTGTAGCGATGTATTTGAGCGGTATATTATGTATTTTTAAAAATAGTGGGAAAGAGAGTAATTAACTCCTATAATTGTGGGATTTATGTAAGTTACCCTATTTTCAAGGTCATTTCGATTGAATCAAACTATTATTTGCATGAAATTAAGATGAAAAAAAATGTAGAAAGAAGTTCTTGAAATATAATAAAAACTTGCAAATCTCATAATTAAAAAACAACCAAAAGGAATTGCAAAGAATCAAATTAAGAAGTTGAATTTGTCTTGCATTGTAGGGAGGATGTCATTTTTTATATAAATAAGGTTTGATTTACCTTGATGGAACAAGAGGAGTGTAGACCATGCTCGATGTAAAATTTCACTGAGCATTAGTATACCTTTACCGTTGCTCTTTCCCTTCAAGCAATGAGAAAATATTTTTGGATAAATATCGCGTGAAGATAATTGAGATGCTTTCTCGATCAAATCAGAGAATTTCATCAATTGCGTTATCTGTCACGCCCAAGTTATCATATCGAGAGGTACTACACTTGTTTTGATTCTACAATCAAAGTATTAGGAGTAATATTGATAATTTATATTTTCAGTTGAAGATTTTTTCTAATTTTAAAAAGCCATGTGACGAAAAACATAGGAAGAAGATTTTTTTTTATCTAATTGGTTGATAAAAGATGCACGTATAATGTACATAATGCGCACGAGATGCATGAGCGAAGCACGCAGAAATTAATTCATAAAAATTGGTGCAGTTCCACAATAAAGAAAAAAAAACAGAAAATTAGTTCATAGAATTTGAAAATAACTCTCGATTGTAGACCAGATCAAGAGGATATATTGTTAAAAGCTGATCAAATAATCAGAACTATGTTGTGATCATAGCAAGTAATGTACGGCAACACAACGCAAACTCTTCTATCTATAATTTACATGAGAATTATTACATTCTATATTCATTTAGAAAATAGATAAAAGCCTACTGGCTTTGTATCCTCTATTATATATTATTAATATTTTTTTAATACTTATAATTGCTATGCCTTTTTTGAAAAAAAAAATTGGCGTAGAGAAGTAGGATATAAAACTTCTAATTTCTAAACATGTTAATTTAAAACAAATAAGTTTATCTAATTTTTTTAAAAAAAATATTGTACATACCTTGATGGAACAAGAGGAGTGTAGACCATGCTCGAATGTAAAATCTCACCGGGCACTAGTGTACCTCCATCATTATCCTCTCTCTTCAAACAATGAGAAAATGCTTTAGGAAAAATACCGCGTGAAGATAATTAAAAAATTATTGAGTTTCCCTCTCGATCAAATTCAAAAATTCAATGAACTGCGTTATCTGTCACGGCCAGATTATCATATCGAGAGGTACTACAACTGCTTTGATTTTAAATCAAGGTAATAGAACTAGTATTGATAATTTATATCTTCACTTGAAGGTTCTTTTTATTTTTAAAGAGTCATGTGACAGAAAGTATAGGAAGAAAAAAAATTATCGTATTAATTGATAAAAGAAATACATATGTAATGCATATAATACGTACGAGATGCACGTGCGAAGCATGCAGAAATTAATTCATAAAAATTGGTGTAGTTCCACAAGAAAGAAAAAAAAAATTAGTTCACAGAATTTAGAATAACTCTCGATTGTAGACCAGATCAAGAAGGTATACTGTTAAAAGTTGGTCAAATAATCAGAACTATATTGTGATCATAGCAAGTAATGTACGGTAACACAATACAAACCCTTCTATCTACTTACATGAGAATTATTACATGTTATATTCATTAGAAAATAGATAGAAGCCTACTGACGTTTGTATCCTCTATTAGATATTAATGATTTTTTAATACTTATAACTGCTATGTCTTTTTCGAAAAAAGAAAAAAGAATTGACGTAGAGAAATATCATATAAAATTTATAATTTCTAAACATGTTAATTTAAAACAAATAAGTTTATCTAAATTTTTTTTAAAAAGTATTAAACGTACCTTGATGGAACAAGAGGAGTGTAGACCATGCTCGGATGCAAAATTTCACCGAGCACTAGTATACCTCCACCGCTGCCCTCTCCCTTCAAGCAATGAGAAAATGCTTTAGGAGAAATACCGCGTGAAGATAATTGAGAAATTATTGAGATACTCTGTCGATCAAATTCAAGAATTTAATTAAATGCGTTATTTATCACATCCATGTTATCATATCGAAAAGAACTGCAACTGTTTTGATTTTAAATAAAGATATTTGGAGTAGTGTTGATAATTTATATCTTCACTTGAAGGTTATTTTTATTTTTAAAGAGTCACTTGACAAAAGCATAGGAAGAAAAAAAATTAGCGTATTAATTAATTAAAAAAATGCATATTTAATGCACATAATGCGCACGAGATGCACGTGCGAAACACACAAAAATTGATGCAGTTCCACAAGAAAGAAAAGAAACAGAAGATTAGTTTATAGAATTTGAAATAACTCTTGATTGTAGACCAGATCAAGAGGGTATATTATTAAAAGCTGGTCAAATAATTAGAACTATGTTATTGTCATAGCAAGTAATTTACGATAACACAACACAAACTCTTCTATCTACTTACATGAGAATTATTACATGCTATATTCATTTAGGACATAGATAAAAGCCTACTAACATTTGTATCCTCTATTAGATATTAGTGATACTTTCTTAATATTTATAACTGTTATGTCTTCTCGAAAAAGAAAAAAAAATTGACGTAGAGAAGTAGTAAATAAAATTTCTAATTTTTAAACATGTTAAATTAAAACAAATAAGTTTATCTAATTTTTTTAATAAGTATTTTACGTACCTTGATGAAACAAGAGGAGTATAGACCATGTCCGGATGCAAAATCTCACCGAGCACTAGTGTACCTCCACCGCTGCCCTCTCCCTTCAAGCAATGAGAAAATGCTTTTGAAGAAATATCGCGTGAAGATAATTAAAAAATTATTGAGATACTCTTTCTCTCAAATTCGAGAATTCAATCAACCGCGTTATCTGTCACGTCGAAGTTATCATATCGACAGGTACTGCAACTATTTTGATTTTAAATTAAGGTATTAAGAGTAGTGTTGATAATTTATATCTTCACTTGAAGGTTCTTTCTATTTTTAAAGAGTCGCGTAACAGAAAGCACAGGAAGAAAAAAAATTATCGTATTAATTGATAAAAAAAATACATATGTAATGCGCATAATGCGCACAAGATACACGTGCAAAACACACAAAAATTAATTTATGAAATTTAGTGTTATATCACAAGAAGAAGAAAAAAAAAAGATCATTTCATAAAAATTGAAATAGTTCTCTATCGTAAATCAGATAAAAAGGGTATACTGTTAAAAGCTGGTTAAATAATTAGAACTATATTGTGATCATAGCATGTAATGTAAGATTACATAACACAAACTCTTCTATTTACTTACATGAGAATTTTTACATGCTATATTCATTTAAAAAATAGATAGAAGTCTACTGGCATTTGTATCCTTTATTAGATATTAGTGATATTTTCTTAATACTTATAATTGTTGTCTTTTTCAAAAAAAGAGAAAAAAATTACGTAGAGAAGTAACATATAAAACTTCTAATTTTTAAACATGGTAATTTAAAACAAATAAATTTATCTAATTTATTTTAAAAATTATTATATATACCTTGATGGAACAAGAGGAGTGTAGACCATGGTCGGATGTAAAATTTCACCGAGCACTAGTGTACCTCCATCGCCACCCTCTCCTTTCAAGCAATGAGAAAATACTTTTGGAGAAATGTTGCGTGAAGATAATTGAAAAATTATTGAGATACTTTTTTGATCAAATTTGAGAATTTCATCAACTATATTATTTGTCACGCCAAAGTTATCATATCGAGAGATACTGCACCTATTTTGACTTTAAATCAAGATATCGAAAATAGTGTTGTTAATTTATATCTTCACTTTAAGGTTCTTTCTAATTTTAAAGAGTCGCGTGACGAAAGTATAAGAAGAAATTTTTTTATCTTATTAATTAATAAAAAATTAATGTGTAATGAACATAATGCGCACGAAATGCACATACGAATTATGCAAAAATTAGTTCATTAAATAATGATGGTAAGTATATAGATATAAGCAATAGACCACAGATCATCTCATCATTATTATGAAAGATAAGGGGAAAGTTATAAAAGGAACTTGCTAAATACTATTTTAATTTCTTAGTTTTTTGGTGTTGTAAATAGTGAATGTGCTTATTATTGCTCAAGTTTTTCAAGAGATCGTTTGTTTAACCTCAATAATATTTGTCAGTTTAAATGTATTGAGTTAAATTTAAGCTTTCTTTTATGTAAATGTGTGTCAAGTCTTTTCTCTTATTTTATCATCGCTCATTGTATTTGACTTTCCAGTAGAGTATTAGGATGTATAGTTGAATTTTTCACCTAATTTTGAATTAATTAATTACTTTATCTATACCAAGGTTACCTTAATTAATTAAGTGTTCCCGTATATTTTTTATGTATAAGTACACTAAATGAGTTTGATGAACTCGTTATTCCTGCCTTTTGCACTATTTATTGCGTTCAACCAAAGAGAAAGAGAAAGGGGTCCCAAACATATTTCACAATACTATTGAAGATTCAATTTTTATCGGACGATACAAAAAAGTGAAAAAGTTATAAAATATTAAATTTTGGGTTAAAAGCCTACAATCGATTTCTTATCATTAGCTTTTGTTTATATACATATTACCCTATTATATAAGCCAAGAAGGGTTGGGACTATCACAGCATTAAATGGTTGTACAGAAGGCATCAGGAAAAGTACCAACGCAGCTTCAACAGATTGTACAAAAGGTGTTGTAAATTGTACCCTATTTAACTACTGAATGAACACGTGGATACCACACCTAGAACCACGTGTAGCACTTTACATGCATATACAACCTTAGTAAAACTTGTTCTGTTTAGTCTCTCTGCTTGCTCCTTTGCTTCCTGCAAATTCCATCTACTCCTTCCCTTGGAAGTGCCAACTCATGAGTTTTACAAATTTCTTTCTTAATTAGACTTTATTAATAATCTTCGTTTGTTGGGTATTGCTGCTGCTGAATTTTTCCCATTCAACTGCTGTTTAATTTCGTGGAAACAACCCTTTGCAGAAATGTAAGGTGAGGCTGCGTACAATAGACCCTTGTGGTCCGGCCCTTCCTCGGACCCCGCGCATAGCGGGAGCTTTAACTGCTGTTTAATTTCTGGTGGGTTTTCTTTTTTCCAACACTGTGCTCTTCTATATATTGGGTTTTCTTTTATCAATATTGTGTTCCATTGATGGTCTGCAATGGTGATTGATGCTATCTTTCTTCTTTCGCTCTGTTTGCTTGCTTTTTTATTTTGACGATTGTTAGGTGATTCTACAGCGATAAGCTGCATTATAAAGACTGATGACTTTAAGGTGTTCGATAATATGCCAAAGCAATTAAACAAGTTTTAATTTCCTTATTTTACCCACACTTCATCTGCAACATACTCCTCTATCAGTCCATTACTTATTTTCTACTTGATATGTATGTTCAATTGCAATTTGATGCTGCCATGCCAATTTTGTTGACCAAAAAAAGAATCCCATACAATGTAACACTTTTAGAATAAATCAAATTCTGACAACCTCTTTAATGAAATTGAAAATTACTTGCAACAGAAATGTCGACAGATAACGGCAATGCGCTCCAGCCTCCAGGAGCCTGGAAACATAAACGAACAACGGCATGCCCATAGAAATATAGTACGCCGTACTAGATATGCACAAATATCACCGAAAGAAAACTACTATTTCTATCGCAACAGCGAGCTAAAACAGCTGAATCAAAACGGCAGCGACTCTTGCAACATTCAAATAATACACTGTATTCATCTCAAGTTGAGAGTCATGACGGAAACCAAAGTGTGCTTCCAACTTCTGATCCTTTGTTAGCTAGATGAAAGTCAGAAAAGTTAAATTTTCACGTAATGTGCTTGTGTATATTTAGGTATACCTTCATACATAAATTGATTTACTACCACTTACACTTCTTTCTCTTCCACCATTTCGTAAGACATGCTTCCGCGGCTACACAAACAACTGCTTGCACCTCTATCTTTGAAGTAGGTGAGTCGGGGAGAATTGGAAAATTTTGACTAATCTAATAAGTTTTATGTGTCTAAACATTGCCTGTCTGAATACCAGGATCAACATCAAGTAGATGTGATATAGCAGAAAAGTTTTTTCCACCCCCACTGATACTTCAAATAGAGGTATGTCTCTGTTAAACTCTATGCTATGTGTTCATACAAGAGAGAATTGTGTGAGTAGTAACTTTCCATTACTGGATCTCATTGAAGAGAGAAAGCTTCTAAGTAGAAGATGAAGTTTTACAAATGAATTCTCTAACTATACAAGGACTGCACACTTGTCTATATATACATGATGCTAACCAACCTAATGGAAAATATCTTCCGTCCTAACTGCCTAACAATATCTTCCATCCTAACTGCCTAACAAACCAGCTAACTGATTACAGTTCTGCCCTATAACAGCATATCTTAACTAACTAACATCGACAGCTGGCAGCCAACTCAGCTCTTTGCAATCTCTTTATTATATTCTCTAATAGCCCCCTTCAAGCTAGGTGATAAGAAAATGTTCTTCATCCCTAGCTTGGATATCAAATAAGCATGCTGCACCCTGCCTAGTCCTTTAGTAAGTACATCAGCAGGCTGCTCAGAAGAGCACAGATAATGAATAATCACATGACCACTTAGCACCTTTTCCCTGATGAAGTGACAATCGATGTCAATGTGTTTGGTTCTCTCGTGAAAAACAGGATTAGCTGCAATCTGGATAGCAGCTTTGCTGTCGCAATGCAAAGGAACAAGTAGTATCAAGGGTGTTTCCAAGGTGTGGAAAAGACCAATGATCCAAGTAATCTCTGCCACAGTGGAGGCAAGGCTCCTGTATTCTGCTTCAGCTGAACTTCTAGAGATAGTGGACTGTTTCTTGGACTTCCATGAAATCAAGGAATTTCCATACTTGATCATGTAACCAGTGATGGACCTCCTAGTGTTAACACATGAACCCCAGTCTGCATCACAATAAGCTTGAAGATATCCTGTGGAGTTGGCATCCAAAAGAATTCCTAGTCCTGGAGCTTGTTTAACATATTTCACCACTCTAATAGCAGCATTCATATGAGAAACTTTAGGAGCCTGCATGAACTGACTTAAACTCTGAACTGCATATGAGATGTCTGGTCTGGTGAGTGTGAGATACAACAATCTCCCTATCAGTCTTTGATACTCACTAGCATCCAACAGGAGTGAATCAGAAGTATCCCCAACCAAATCATCAAATTCAGTAGTAGTAAGTTTCTGATTCAACTCTATAGGTGTGATCATTGGCTTAGATCCTCCCAATCCTAAATCTGAGATTAGCTCCAAAGCATACTTTCTCTGATGCATGAGAATCCCAGCTGGACTTCTGGCAAATTCAATCCCTAAGAAGAATCTAAGAGCTCCCAGATCTTTGATCTTGAATTGATCCTTCAAGACCTGTTTTGCATCTTCTATCAGTTGAGTGCTGCTACCTGTTATGAGAAGATCATCGACATATATGAGTATCACTGCAATACCATCTCCACTCTTTCTGGTCATGAGAGAGTAGTCTAGATGACTTTGTTGGAATCCTGCTGAAAGCAAGGCACTAGTTAACTTCACATTCCATTGTCTTGAAGCTTGCTTGAGCCCATAAAGGGATTTGAGCAGCTTGCAGACCTGATTTTCTCCCCTTTTCTCATGTTGAAAACCCTGAGGAACTTGCATATAAACTTCCTCTGTCAAATCTCCTTGTAAGAAAGCATTATACACATCCATTTGTTGGATGTCCCAACCTTTGGTAGCTGCAATGGACAACACTGTCCTTACTGTAACCATCTTTACTACAGGAGAAAAAGTTTCCTGATAGTCTAGTCCTTCTCTCTGGTTGTACCCCTTGGCCACTAATCTTGCCTTAAATCTTTCAACTTGTCCATCTGCCTTGTATTTAATCTTATACACCCACTTGCACCCAATAGCTTTCTTCCCGCTAGGTAATGATACAAGTTCCCATGTCTTGTTGTCCTCCAAGGCCTTGATCTCCTCCTTCATAGCCTGAACCCATCTATCATCATGCATTGCTTGATGATAAGTGGTTGGTTCAGTTTCTATTGAGGAATTAGCAATACAGCACTGGTATGACTTTGATAGACAGCTATAATCAACACTGTCTGAAATGGAATAGAGGCAGCTAGACTGCTTAACCTTTCCTGAAGTGATAAAATCCTTTTGCCAAAGTGGAGTCTTGCTTGCTCTGGTTGATCTTCTCTGAGCCACTTGTGAAGACTCATCAGTGCAATGTACTTGATCAACATTACTTGCTCTAGTTGACCTCCTTAAAGCAACCTGGGAAGGTTCTGCAGGAGCAACTGAATCAGCAATCATTGATGGCTCCTCAGGTACTGTCTCAGCTTCTGAAATCTCTAATGAAATAGCTGGTTCATCATCTTGTGGTGGTGCACTGGCATGTGTGCCACCTTCTTCAAGAAGATCAGGTGAAGGTGGGCATGCAACACCAGATTCTATCCCAAAATCTGACATCACAACCTTATTTTCCTGCAAGGCATCTAAAGTATGAGTTTGAAAAGGAAATATTGTCTCAGTGAATATGACATCTCTGCTGATAAGAAATCTATGATGTTCAAGATCATATAGTTTGTATCCCTTCTGTGTAGATCCATAACCCATTAAGACTGCTCTAATAGCCCTTGGACCAAACTTATCTGTGTTATGTAAAATTGTAGCATGACATAAACATCCTATAACTCTCATATAAGATATATCAGGTTGTTTTCCAAACATAACTTCAAAAGGTGAAACATTGTGTAAGACAGACAGAGGAATCCTATTAATGATATGCACAGCTGCTAGTATGCACTCTCCCCAGAACCTGATTGGTAAATGCCCTTGAAATCTGATTGCTCTGGCTGTCTCTAGGATATGTCTGTGTTTCCTTTCCACCACACCATTCTGTTGAGGTGTGTGTGGACAGGAACTCTGATGTACTATGCCATGACTCTTGAACAACTCATCACATTGAGAATTAAAAAATTCTCCTCCATTATCTGATCTGAAAGCCTTGACCTGCAGGCCAAACTGAGTTCTAATCATCAGGACAAACTGTTTCAATATAGTGGAAACATCTGACTTTAGATGCATCAAGAAAACCCAAGTCCATCTCGAATAATCATCAACCATAGTAAGAAAAAACTTCATTTTATTATATGTAGCAGCTTTATATGGTCCCCATACATCTAAGTGAATCAAATCAAAACAGTTTGCACTTCTGCTGCCATTAGTTGAAAAAGGAAGTCTAATCTGTCTTGCTAATGGACATATATCACAATGAGACAATGTAAGACTACTGCTATTGGTCTTTAGCATGTTGATCTTCCTAATCACACTCATGGGCGACATATATCACAATGAGACAATGTAAGACTACTGCTATTGGTCTTTAGCATGTTGATCTTCCTAATCACACTCATGGGCACATGCCCCAGCCTTCTATGCCATATGTCACCATCATCACAACCTTTAGCTGCTATCAATGATCTTGTTTCTTGCTTCTTATGTTGCTCCTGTGTTCTCATCCAATATAATCCCTCTTCTTCTTCACCAATCCCCTTCACTCTCCCAGTGAAGAGATCCTGTAGAATGAAGAAGTCAGGGAAAAATAGAGCACAACAATGCAGTTCTCTAGTCAGTTTAGATACTGATAGTAAGTTGAATTTAAACTCAGGTACACATAACACATCTTTAACCACATCACCTCCTGTTAGTTTGGAGTTTCCTGAGTGTGTAACATTTGCTGAATCACCTGTAGCTAGTTGGACCTTGCCTGGATTGTTCACTGTCAATCCATGATTTAGCAAGGTTTTAGTACCAACCATGTGATTAGTAGCACCACTATCAACTATCCAATCAGGACAACAGCTATCTGCAGTATTACATAATGAAGTACCTGCAAATATACCTGCCACATTTGCGCTAGATTCATTCATCTTGGGCTTGTTCAACATCTGTAAAATCTGATTATACTGACTAGGTGTAAAATAGGGCACTCCTCCATTGCTGGTTCCAGGCTGTGGACAATAGTACTGCTCATTTCCATATCTCTGAAAGTTGGGCATCTGTGGGTTAGGATATGAATTATTATCCTTATGGTGCTCTAGTTGTAATCCATTTGGTGCCTGAACCATATTAACCTTCTTTTTTCCTTTCCAATCAACAGGGTACCCAATCAGCTGAAAACAAATTTCTTTGGTGTGTCCCTGCATGTTACAATGAGTACAATGTTTCAACTTGTTGCAATCTTCTCTGGTATGTCCTTTCATATCACAGTAGTCACAGTACTTCTGATTCTGTTGCCTTTGTGAATGTCCAGATCCTCTACCTCCCCTACCTCTGAATCCAGAACCATTAGGTTTACTGATGAATAATGCAGTAGGTTCAATACTTCCACCTCCACTATGGTGATCATCTCCCAATGCACGTTGACTCTCATCCTGCACTATCATGGCGTAACACTGATTCACGCTGGGTGAAGGATTCATCATAAGGATTTGACTTCTGGCCTGCGTATAACCTTCATTCAATCCCATGAGGAATTGTAATAGCTTCTGTCTAGCCATGCTTTCAGTATATTCCTTCGATCTGTCACAATCACACGATGGAGGTGGGATAATCGAATCAAATTCGTCCCATAAATCCTTCAATCTCGAATAGTACACAGAAACAGAGGAGACTCCTTGAGTGTGTGTAACAATGGTTTTGTGCAAGTGAAAAATCCTAGACATATTCACCTTATCAAATCGTTCCTTCAGATCAGCCCATACCAGAGATGCATCTGATCGAAACAAAATTCCACTAACTAACTCTTTACTTACATTGCTCATCAACCATGAGATAACCATGGCATTGCATCTATCCCACTGTTTCTTCTCTGCGTCCTCCTCGAATTTGTCTCTTCTAATACTTCCATCAATAAACCCCAATTTGTTCTTCGTAAGCAGATTCAGCTCCATTGCACGACTCCACAATGTATAATTCTCCATTCCAACCAGTTGTATCCCAATTTGTACAGCTCCTGGGACATCGGAGGAGGAGAGATACAGAGGATGGTCATGATCGATCTTCGTCGCCATGAATTTTCGAAACAAAAAACTACAGGAATCGTAAACTACAAACTAAGAAATGAAACAGAAATTCAGTTCCTAGAATCGCTTGATCCGCTCTGATACCATGTTAAACTCTATGCTATGTGTTCATACAAGAGAGAATTGTGTGAGTAGTAACTTTCCATTACTGGATCTCATTGAAGAGAGAAAGCTTCTAAGTAGAAGATGAAGTTTTACAAATGAATTCTCTAACTATACAAGGACTGCACACTTGTCTATATATACATGATGCTAACCAACCTAATGGAAAATATCTTCCGTCCTAACTGCCTAACAATATCTTCCATCCTAACTGCCTAACAAACCAGCTAACTGATTACAGTTCTGCCCTATAACAGCATATCTTAACTAACTAACATCGACAGCTGGCAGCCAACTCAGCTCTTTGCAATCTCTTTATTATATTCTCTAATAGTCTCTCTTTGCTAAGCCAGTATCACATTTAACTTGATCTGTCTATAACGCTAATTATAGTTTACCATCTACAGGTAAAAAAGGATTAGAAATGAATTTTGCAGAATGGTAATCTATTGCCAAAGAAAGACTTTGCACTGCTCAACAAGGTTAGTGAAGCTTACATTCCATTTATGTTCGTCCAATTAAATAGACTACTTACTTGCTTTTAAAGTTGATACAAATCCTTAATTTGAGGACAATAGAAATGATGGATGATAATGCTGCATAGTCGGAAATTAATTCTTAGAAAATATCTTTTAATTTGCAGGTATGATTCAGCTCTAAAATCCAAAAGTTTAAAAGTTCATTGACCCTGACACAAGTGCTGCAATAAAAAAGTGAATTTTCATATTGTAGGTGCTCTGTGGTAACAGAAACTTCTCCCCTCAAGTTCGCAGGTTAGCTTCATGTTCCCCATGAATAAAAAAGACCCAATCGAATATGATATGTGATTTACATGTTCTATGGTGATATTTAGTAAAAGTCAATTCTCTCTTCTCTCGGACATAATTACCACCCAAGTAAATATTTTGTCACCTAGATAATTCTAAATGACAGTTTCTTGAATGATAGTAATTGAAATGAAGCAACAGTGTCGATAGATATAAACTCAAATCTGAAGTTTCTGGCACTCTGTGGTGTACATTTGACAAGGATAATCACATATTTTTGATTACGAATCCTAATATTATAAAGACAGTAACTTAAATTATCTGGAATTTCGGAAGGATATATGAATTTGTATAGTTGGTAAAATCTTTTGAGTTATCGGTTGATTTCTTGGTTTTCTTTTGGTGGGTTTTGGACACAGGATAGCTTCTGAGCTTCTTACTCAACCAAAAAAAAAAAAAAACTGGCACCTCATATAACTTTTCGTGATCCTTTATTCTTGATAGTCCTGGTAGTAGCACCTTTTCCTTTTGTTGATAACGAGAAGGAGTAGAGTGATTTTCGACTGTTAAATTCCAAATTTGGAAGATGATTACATGACTTGGCGGAGACAAAGAGCAGTAATAAGAAATACTATGATTATATGCTTATAGTTCTATTCCTTTTCTTTGTTAAGATGCATAGTGGACCTTTTGTTCCAGTTTCTTTATCAATGGGTTTGTGTGTGCCTACATCATATTATAGGTAGCTCTTCACTTGAGGACTACAATTTTTTGGTTCACATTTTTCTGTCTCTTGATATTAGCTCACATACAATATGACAGGAGATAGAAAGTTCTCATAATCTATATTAAGATGGTAGGCTGAAATTGCTGGTAAAATAATTGGTTGGTTTTGAAGTTGGCGACTAATCATATTGAAAAAATGATGTTAAATAATGGTTATAAAGCAAAAAAAATACTCTTAGTGGTAATTAGTATGACTTAATTTAGGTTGGTAAGAGGATAAGTTTCAATAAATCTTATTTCTTTTGGGCGAATTAAGGTTGATGCAACTTCTCATTCAGAAATTAGAAGTTTAATTTGGTTACTTCAGGTATTAGAGAGAGCGCTATATGTTGTGTTCATATTTCCTAATGCATTTTATTCAATTACCTTGTGAGAAGATGTTGTATAAGGTCTTAGTAAAAAAAAAGTTGTAGCAGGAATAGGAGAGACAGTTTCCACGTATTTTATTGATTTTTGAGAATTTTTTAAACAAATGATTGTGGACGCTAAGAAGACGAAGACAACAGTGTGGTGGAACAAGCATTATATGATCTTCGTGCAACGTCCATTAATGCCGCTAAAACAATTCTTGAAGGATAAAACATGTGGTGTCACTAGCCAGCCAAAGACTTAAGGCAAACTCTCTAAATACTCAAGTGAGGTATGTTCAATTTATGGAAGTACTGGCTGCTCCCGATGCTTCCTTAGTGAATTTTTTATGTATGAGCCTGTATTTTAATTTTCTGGGTGTGTCAATCTATTTTTTAATTATAAAATTAAATTATCACTGGTTGGTTAGTATTACACTTTGTGCTTTTAATTTATTCATCTTTAGAACAACCTTTTAGCTTTGAAGTTAGTAGACCTAATTTAGGAGATGGTTTCTCTTTAATTTTATTGTATATTGGAATACTTTCAACTGACTTTTGTCATAAATTTTATTTTCAGTGCTTAGTTGTTTGTGCCTCGCGTTCGTTTCAGATGTGAATAAAGTTGGAAATAGTTTTGATGTTGCTTTTGTGAAAAGAAGGCCAGAATGGGTGGATTCATCAAGAACCTCAAGTTAATCTTTAGGAGTGATTAGTTTGTTAATTGAATTTCTTTTCTAATCAATATCTTCTTTTGCTTGGGTTGTCATTTTCTCTTCGTAGAATATTAAACATCTTTCGAGATGTAAGAGTGATTTCAGAACAAACCTTTGCTCAAGTATGTCTAGGCAGACACGTCAAAAGTAATTGATAACTGACGTCTGCTCACATGAAAGGGCGTTAGAATCGTTTATTAGTAAGGTATGGGTCTGATTGCCTACTCTATTCTCTCCCCATTTTTTTTTTCAGAGATAAAATGGACCATACAATTAAAAAATTTGAAGTTCCTACAAATTGAGAAAGCTCAAGAGCAGGGAAGATGATGGGTGAAATAATGTAAGTCTCTATTTTGGTCTCCAATAGAGCAGTATCCGTGAAAATCAAGGTAAGAGTGATTCTCGATCTGATATTGCTTACTCAAATCCTCCTAAAGGTATGTTCTTCAATAATCTTTCTGTTGTAGCATTATGTGCACTGTAGGCAATGTACTGTGTACGTTATGAAATTTAGTGTAAATATGTATTATTCTGATTCTAATCTTTTGGTGTGTGCACTTTTCAACAATTTGCAGGAACAACAAATAGTAATGTCTGCACTGAAAAGTACATATGTACAAAGAGCTGAAGACTTTATACTCCCTGACACATTGGATAGTCCAGAAGTTTATATGTAATCGATTTTAAAAGCAAAAAATGTTCCTAAAAAAAGCAAAGAATGTTCCTAATAACTTTGAGCGTCCTAATTTTCTTTTTCCTTGCAATTTGTAGTTTATATAGCTGAATGAATAATTTTCAGCTGACACTTTATTATTTTTTTTTGGTAAATAAATTGTATTATACCAAAGTGAAGGTTCAAGTACAGAAAAAACTTACTCCTGGACAGTCCCAGTAGTTAGTTTAGGCTCATAACCAAAGCTGAAACAACCTATCAAAAAAACTATACTATCTCAAGCAGGGTAAAAGTTGTATTGCTCTAGCCACTTGGCAAGTTGGATGTTGCTACTAGCTTTCATATGGATTTCCTGAATAATCATTTTGATATTCATTCTTTATACAAAACAAACTTGCTATATAGCACGGGCCTGTCCCCTCTAGTATTTTCATATGACAGTAGCACTCAAAGAGAAAAGTGTTATTGTAATGACTCTTATTCATTAGGTCACCAAGTTTCTTCAGCATGTCTTATTCATTGTGAATACAGTTTCTCTTTTATATTATTAATTGTATAAATTACTCGGCATACGGATCAATAATGAAAATATAAAATGAGCTTAAAGAAATAAATATGAATTGATAAAGTCGACTCTAAGTGTGATGCTTAGCTATTGTTGTACTCCTGTATCAGTAACATCTGTTTGATTGAAATTTTTATTTTACTTAGATGAGTCCCCAATAAGTCTATTTTATTTGATTAACTTCTCCGCTGTTATTTTTATTGTTCATTTATATTAAGTCATGTATGAAGTTGATCTAAACACTCCAAGTATTTTAATTTTTTGAACTTATAATACCCTGGACGATTTAAGAAAATTTACAAAAAAAATACTCACTCAAAAATAATCGATGTCGAAGACATGGCATTCAACGAGGTCCTCTGAATTATGTCCATATATAATAAATTTGACACATAGTAGCTAATTGTGCCACTCAAATTTGCATAATTCAACGAGTAAGCACATTGCTTTATTTTGCTAAGTGAATATCGGGACTAAACAAGATATGGTAGTTGCAATTGATAAAATACCGATGTCACAGAAGTTCATCTTAACCTGTAAAAACATAATAGTATTAGAAAACTAGTGAAATTGACCGTGCTTCGCGCGGTTATAAAAAATACAAATTAGAAAATTTACGAAATGATCATGCTAATAATTAATTTAGATATTATTTGATTCACTTTCCTCTTAGAGAAAGAAAAATGCTAACAAAAGTGTGTTGGTGTAAATTTTGAATTTGAAATAATGAGTGAAGTTTAACATTCACATAAAATTACAAAATCGATCAAATTCCCAAGTCAATTTTTTGAGGAAGCTACAAATGTTTTTCTTGTCTAACAAAGGATGGGTATATGGGCTATATGTTTTCAATATTTGTAGTTTCAACTTTGAATATCGATATTCATTATAGAAGTCACTCCAAAAAATATCATGTGTATTCTAAAATTCATACCGAGAAATTAATATTATCCTTTTATCAAAGAGACGATAAAGTTATTATTCTACTACACTTTGACCTCTATTTCTGATTAGAGTTTAAGGCTTTAACCTCAAACTAAAAACATGTAAAATGACTTTTGTAATATGTCTCAGCAGTCTGCTACTAATTTCACTACAAAAAAAAAAATGTTTTTAGCGAAGAAAAATTTGATCATTAAAATTTTTTATTGGACTAAATTCGATCGTCATCGATTGCTAAAAATTTCATCGTTAAGAGTGCACGATCAAATTTTCAATCCGACCGTTAATAACATTTAGCTATAACATATAATCTGGTCGTTACATCTTGTTCTAGTGACTATTCTTTTCCTTCGTTAATTGTTATTTCAATCGCTAAAATCCTTCATAGAGGGTAACATATCCGATCGTTGTTTGTATTTTCCTTTTGTTAATGTCATATTTGATAGTCCAATCATTATTGTGTTCTATGAACTACATTACCATTCATTAGTGTGAAATTGTAATGAAAATATCTAAACAATAAATCTGTGATCTCAAGAATAATTAGAAGTATACTATAACATAAAATCTTTCGTATATTTACACAAATGAATCAAAAGAGTAGATGACAAAGACACTACACTATCATTTGACTAAAGAAATTTTACACCAGTGAATATAAATCAGTACACTTGACAATAATAAAAATAAATCTAGTCTAAAGAAATTTTAAACCAAGAGAATTATTTCATCTTTCACAAAGCAATTCAACATTGAATTAGGAAGCTTAACTTCACAAGACAACATTTGAATTTCACATTATCTTTTGGTTACCAGCTGCAAATTTGTAACTAGTCATAAGCTGCAACAACAAAAATATCACCTGAGAACATATCAAACACCAGAAAAATCAAAATTAGCAACCAACATAGAAAAAGAGTAGCAACAATATTAAAAAAATAAAGTAATAGTACTTGACAACATATTCTGATAATAAAATTATAAAAATAACTATTGTGCAATTAATATTCATAGTTGGCGCAGGAAAAAAAATTAAAACAGGAACATAGGTGAATTCAGAATTTCAAGATCACGGGTGTACGTACCATTGCTTTTAAAGATAAAGATATAAAATTTTATAGTGAAAAAAATTTGATCGGACAAAATTTTTAAACTTATTTTTTTAAATTTTAGTGTTGTTTTTGTGTTAATCTTTTTTAAAAAAAAAATGAAAAAAAAAATAAAGTGGGGCAGACAAACAGCTACAGGCTTCTTTAGAAAAAAAAGTTAGCAAGCGTAGCAACTAAGATTTTATTTCATGACCTAAAGAACTTAAAATCAACTCTTACGCTTAGTCTTTTTAACTATGAGTGCCTTCAAATAATATTAAATATACTTTAAGAATTATACACATAATATATCAAGTTTAGTCGAATGATCTCGGATTCACATGACTTATTTTTTATAAGTAAATTCGCCTTTGAATAGAAACACTAATGAAAGCTGCAGAAAATCACAAAATTCTTTCAAAAGAAAAGACATAATTAAGTTGTTAGTATTACCTCTAATAATGCAATAAGCACATGAATCATCATAGGTTTCAAAGTACATGCAAGTATGTAGTTTACTGCAAATGAGAGCAAACAAGTAAAAAAAAAGGCAAAAAGAATACAAAATATCTATCATGCTAATGACTCTACAAACTCTATATCATATTTTATCTATAAAAATTTGAATACAATTGAAATATCCTCTTTGCTAAGTATAAATGTACAAAAACATGGCATCAATTTTTTCTTTTCACGTTATTCTTATTCTTCTATACAATGATATACCCAATAAGAGTCATTGCTCTGTAAATCATTGCATAAGAAAGGATGAGCTCCTAGTGAGATCTAGAAATTAGAACAGAGTTATGATTTCTGAATATTTATAACACCTCCAAAGTTAAACCTTTTTTTGTAAAAGAAACAATTTAGACAAAAAAAATCAGTTTATCCATATCTATATACCCCACAAACTAAAATCTAACACTCAATACCTAAAAAAGATGCATCTGTGAAACTCAAATAAGAAAAGATCAATTTTTTCATAAACACTTTGATAAAATTCCATACTAAAAGCTAAAATCAACTAACTAACTCAAACCCGGAAATGGATCGGAGGAAACCGCAGCATGAAAAATATTTGCATCTCATCGCAAGGCTTATTTTTTTTGTTGTGAGTCATAAGGCGAACACTTTATCTTATCAAGGATCGGGACACAACGGCCATGGTACTATCCATGTGCGAAGAATCTCGGAGGTAACTGCAATGAGGCCTAAACGATGACAAAACACTCAAACGTGAGAGCAAGGGATTACCCAAAGACCGGACAAGCTCAAAGGGGAAGGAAGGTAAGAACCATGCTTTCGGAGACCTGGCCCAGTCCGGTCCAAATCTTATCTGAATTGCGAGAATAACTGATTAAGCCATGCCATAAAGGATCATTCTTCAAATGGGACGGGGCCATATTTCAAAATACATACAAACAACCTCAAGAGCACAATTTTATGAAAAATGAACAACTATATGACACCAAGTCACAAATCTACTTTAAAAGATTCAAACAGAATACATAGCAAGATTAACTAATTGGTGCAAAGTTGTCCGTACATGTGACATTGTGTATAACACATAGTACTTACAATCTTATATTGCATATCATTGAAGATATATAATTCCTACATAATAATATTCAAACATATATCATTAGCTTCAAGGTGACAATGAATAACATATTAACTAATTAGTAATGTGGAATTGTCCGTACCTATAACATCATGTACAACACAAAATACTTACATTGTGTGTCATTGAAGATTATTCCTATGTTACATTCTAATATATATCATTATCTACAAGGTGACGATAAATAATATACTTTCATTCGAATGATGAATCTCTTTTTGATGAAAGAACAAATCACAAGTGTCATCGTCAAGCTGTATATCTAGCTTTATAGGACTCTTTTGGGCCTTCTTCAATAGAAAATATTCAATCATCGTAATTGAGATTTTTTTTCACAAAACCAGGGCTAACTTGTACCTCAAAATTTATCTTTGCATGGGAGAAGCATGTATAAGCCTACAAATTTAAAGGTAAAATCACACTAAATCAAAAATCACATCTATGGAGAACGCACTAACAATTACACCCTCCGTTCTAAAATAAGTGTCATCTTAGCTCATAAGCACTTTTGAAAAAAATAAATTTGACCAAACAGATTATAAAGCTAAAAGTCAAAAGCCAAAAGCCAAATGCTAAAAGGGTGCTTGGACTGACTTATAAAAAGTAGCTTATAATCTAAAAGCTAAAAACTATAAGTTGGAAATACTTAGAGCCTGTTTGGATTTGCTTAAAAAAATAGCTTTTAAACAAATGTGATTAAAAGCTGAATATACGTGCTTATACATAAGTAGATAAGTGTTTGGATAAAAGTGCTGAAACTAAAAAAAAAGTTGTTAATATGCATGGTAAACAAGTGTTGTTAAACACTTTTTTGTTGTAGGAGAAAGAGAAAAACGGAGAAACGAAATGAAAATGAGAGAAAAGAGAGTACTTCCACACATTTTAGGGCTAAAAAGTGAGGATAGTGTTGGAATTAGAGAAAATATAAGGGATAAAAAAGTAAATATATTGATCAAACTTAAAAAGAATTTTAAGCTAAAAGCAAAAAGCCGGAGGGGAGGGGGAAGGGGGGGGAGGAAGGGGTGGGGTCCAGCTTTTAACTTTTAACTTTTTTTAATCAAATTTAGTTTTTTTTAATTATTTTTTTACTTACCAAACACCTAAAAAAGCTAAAAAAGCTAAAAAAGAGATTAAAAGCTGGTTTGACTAGATTTTAATCCTATCCAAATAGACTCTTAATTTTTAGCTTATTTTTACACTTTTTTGGCCTAAACGTTAGTGTTTTAAAACACTTTTTAACTTTCTCAAACATCGTCAAAACTTAAAAGAGCTTAAAAGCTAAAAAACACTTAAAATAAGCAATCCAAACGCCCTTTAAGATTTTTAGCTTTTGACTTATTTTTATCATTTTGATTAAACAAGGTGCTCATAATTTTTTTTTTTTTTTTTTACCAAACACTTCAAAAGTGCTTAAAAAATATTTTAACTTAAAAACACTTGAAATAAGCCAATCCAAACAAGCTCTTGATGTTTTTTTTTTTTTTTTTTGAATAAATAGAAGTTTCAAAAGTAAACTTAAGGGACTAATTTAGACCTACCCAAATATAAAGGATCTTTTTTGTCATTTTCTCTACTAATTTTATTTTCTCCTAAAACCCTCCTCCACTCTCTCTCTCTCTCCTCGTTCCTTTCTTTCCCAAAACCCTGTTAAAATAACAAGCTCAGCCGACTTAAAAATCCTTAGAAATTTTCTGGCGGTAAAATACTGTGTTGGAAGTAGCCGCTTCTAATCGCCGTACCGCTGCCGGCTTCCACCACTGACAGGCCACCGGCGACACTCCGTAAGTTTTTTGGTAGCCTAAATTTCTACTGTAACAATAGTATTCTCCTTAACTTTTTCAATTCATATTACAATGAACGGATATTTTTTTCGTTCTCAAAAGAATTAGTTTCAATTAGTGCAATATTAGTAAGAGAAGAAGAAAATGCTGCCACTTTAATTAAAATAACTTTGAAAACGGTGCCTGTTTAACCTTTTTTGATAAAAATAATACATAAAGGAGGTTGTTTGAACCTAAATTGATCTTTATTAGGTGTAAATAGTGTAATTAGCTCTTTATATTTATTCACCCAGCTTAGCTACTTTCTCGTATATATTCATCCTGGTTGTATTAACAAGCTAATTATGTTCTTATTTTGATTCCTATTGTAATAGCCTGGAAGTTTTGATATTGAAGTTTTTCGATTCATATTTTGATGAGCTCTAATTTCTCAAAAGAATTAGTTCCAGTTAGTGCAATATTATTAGTAAGAAAAGAAAAAAAAAATGATGCCAAATTTCATTTAAGGTGAAGTTTGAATGCGGTGCCTGTTTAATTTTTTTTTTTTTTTTTTGATGAAAAGGACATAAAAGGAGGTTGTTTGAACCTAAATTGATCTTTATTAGGTGGAAATAGTGGAATTTTGCACTCATTTATATATTTATTCACTTGTTTAGAATCCCAGCTTAGCAACTGTCTCTGATATATTCTCCGCGGCTGTTTTAACAAGCTTGTTCTTATTTTTATTCCTATTGTAATAGCTGGAAGTTTTGATAGCAATCATAGTTTTTAAAAAGTACAAAATCATTTTTGTTAAATGACTAAGACCTTCCTCTTACTTCTAGAAGAAGCGCATTTCTTGGTCTGCCAATTGAATTACAATGGCGTACCAAGGGGGAAACATGAAGTCCACTGCCATAAATGGAGTGAAGATGTATACTGTCGCTGGCCAACATCGTTCTGTGGCTACATGGCTTCCTCCTAAGAAGCTCAGAGCCCTTCGTAAAGATCCAGGTATGCATTACCCTCCTGCTTTCACTTTTTTCTTCTTCTTTTGGAATAACATTTGGTAAATTATAGCAGCATTGTTATGTCCTGAAAAGAAAGTTTCAATCTTTGAAGCAAAAAGAAGAAATTCTGGAATTGTACCAAAGATTGTTTTTCAATTGGGTAGTAATCTGTATGAATGTGTTTTTTGGATACCTTATCTTTATATCATATGGTCGTCGATGATTGATTTTTTTGCCTTTTTACTTCCTTATTTTTCTTTCGAACAATATGCAAATGTAGATTCAATTTGATGTTATTATTTGGTAAAATCACGTTATATCAATATGGGAAAAAATGTAGGTTCCAGATGTTGTAGTTAAAAAAACACTATACACTATAGATACCCAGTGTAATCCCACAAGTGAGGTCCGGGAGGGTGATGTGTACCCAACCTTGTCCCTATCATGTGAAGATAGAGAGGCTGTATCCGATATACACTCGGCTCAAGTAAGACATATCCAAATCAAGTATAGAAAGGAAATACAATAGTGAAGAAGAAAAGGAAACATAGATAATAATAAAATCGAAGAATAAGATAGTAGGAGAGTAATAATAAAAATACTGCTAAGGTAAACTAGACAACACTCGACTATCTACTAACCTTGTACTCCTATCTAGGGTCATGTACTCGGTAAGCTGCAGGTGAACCATGTCTTGTCTAACCACCTCTCTCCCATACTTGTTCAACTTACCTCTACGTCTACCTCTCTTCATGCCCGCCATAGCTAATCTCTCACACCTTCTCACTGGTGCATTTGAGATTCTCCTCTTCACATGCCTGTACCATCTCAGCCTCACCTCCCTTATCTTTTCCACTACGGATGCTACTCCCACCTTGTCCAGAATATCTACGTTCTTAATCCTATCTCTCCTAGTATGCCCACACTTCCATCTCAACATCTTCATTTCCTCTACTTGCATCTTCTGGACGTGCGAGTTCTTGACCGACCAACACTCCTACCTATATAACAACGTTGTATACACTTACCTTTAAGTCTTGGCAGCACATTCTTATCACACAAGACATTGGATGCGAGCCTCCATTTTATTCACCCGGCTCGAAATTCCAATAGGATGTGTAACATTATCGTTGATTGGATTAGTTTGTTGATGAACATCTTTAAGGAGTTCCTCTACATGAATGGATGGGATGGGTAAAATCCAATTGCATAGCTTATGTAATTCGGGCCGGCTATATGAATCCTAGATCCATGTTTCTCCATGTATACATATTTGGTATTGTAGGATATTATGGTTATGGTATGAAAGATATTTTCTCTCTTTTGGCAGGTTATATGCAAAGAGTGGATCTGATTCAAGATTTGAGATTTGAAACTGCAACAACAAGAATTAAAGTGACTCCTGACGGGGAGTATCTCATCGCCTCAGGTGATTTTCTGCAGTTTGAGACATCCTTATTTCTTTTGTATCATCAATTTTGATATACTGGACAACTTTTGTTTCCTTGAAAGATTATACTTTTGTTGAATGATCTCTCGCATTGAGAAGTAACTACTTCTGAGTTACAGAAAGGCGCCACTATGCAGTGTTACTATTGAATGTTATATTCATGCATATTTATCCTTCTGTGTTGTATAAACGCAATTATTTCTATGTACTCAATGTGTGACTATTGTTTTTATATTTAGAACAGATTGGAATATAAATATATTGGTTCATTTTATTGGTTTGTTGAAGCATTGGGATTCATCTTATTTCCTGTGTTGGTTGAGACTTATTCATGTTTAACCTGAACAAATAGCTTTCTTATATAAAAAATCATACACTGGAAGTAAACAATTACTGTTGCGCCATTGTTCTGCCCCTCTATTCAGCTGAGACATGTATTAGATGAGTACAACGGCAACAGCTATGCCTCGATCTCAAGATAGGATCAACTATATGAATCATCAGTTTATCACTGTTAATGTTGCTCCATTAGGCCCGTCTCATTCAATAATTTAGGTTTCCATATTTTCTCTATGTTTTCTGCTGGCATACAAATCTATGACAAATTTAAAGAGTCCTTGTCAACATGTATTAGATGAGTAGATTCTTTCAGCTGCCTGGTATTTCCTCTGTTTTGTATCGGTTGACGACAACATTAATTTTTCAGGTATTTACCCACCACAAGTTAAAGTGTATGAGCTGCGGGAGCTGGCATTGAAGTTTGAAAGGCATTTAGTGTCAGAGATTGTTAACTTTCAAGTACTGACTGCTTTCCCGCTCTATCTTTTTGAAGGCTGCACACTTCCTACACCACTCACAATAACAAAATTGTTTTTTATTAGTATTACTTCTGTTTATGAGCAGTGCTTATGGTCGTTTGGATTTTTCTGATCTTTTTGTGCTTCGAACTTTGATGTAAATATTTCTGCTTGTTCCCTGTTTTGTTTTTTCTTTTTAGAGGCCAGAGACACGGTAACACGTTCTGTTGCATATTTCTTCTCTAATTAGTGTGGGAAATTTATACTGATGTATATTTCATGTTTGATATCTTTTCTAGGTCTTGGGTGATGACTATTCAAAAATAGCATTTCTCTGTGCTGATCGTTCTGTTTGCCTCCATGCAAAATATGGAAGTCACTACAAATTGCGGATTCCAAGGTCACACTTACATTTGTTTTCTCCTTATGTGATCCATATGCCGTCTGCGTTTTACTATACTGATGAAATGCAAGATTTAGAAAACAATGTATGTTAACTATCAAGAATATTACATTTACCAGTTTAAAAAAAAAAAACTATCAAGAATATCAACAAAACATTGAGCTGCTAGAAGGGACTGTTTGTTTCCTGTAGCATACTTACACTTGCACAACGGCAACAGGCTGAGTTAGGACTCAATGTGTAACTATTATCAAGCTTGCTGAACCCTCTAGTGTTTTAGATATGCTGTTCAACAGCTAAACCTGTCCCACTTGAAATTGTAGATACCACTGGACCGAATAAGAGAACAAAATAATCGATGAATGTATCTGTAATAATTCTCCAATGAAAGAAAGGTCTTCAGTGACTTAAAGCCATAAAAAATTGTGTCCCTTCAGAGAAATTCAGTTAATCACTTAATCCTGAAACTCCTCATTTATACTGCTAGGTTTTGGAAGAAAGTTAATTCCCGATGTTATTATCACTAGAAATCTTCTTATTGATAAAAAGAAGAAGAAAGTTTACTCCGTTGGTGATATATCAGAGTCCCAACTCCTCGAGTGCATTGCAGTAGGCATTTCATGGCCCTTTCCTCTCTGTTTCTGAAATTTACTGTTACGTGTTTTCTGTATGAACTGTATCATCTGTAAATGCCAGCTTAAGATCACTTATATGTTCTCCTGTTTATTTAGGATGGGAAGGGATATTGTATATGATTCCTGGTCTTGTGATTTGCTTTGCGCTGCCTCATCACCAGATCTCTACAGAATAAATTTAGAGCAGGTTTTTCTATTGCCTCTTGCTTTCTTCAGTGTATAAAAGTTTTTGCTAAGTCCTCTTTAGTTCAAGTATTTGAGCCATCCATGTATTTTAATGAATTAACAGGGAAGTGGCAAATTTATCAACAAAATTGCTAAATTTTCTTGGTTGTTAAAAAATTACGAAATTTTCTCGAAATGCTTATCTGAACTCGTAATGGCATCTGTTTCTCTACAACAGACTTGAGTAATATGTGCACCTATATTGAAGTTGATTTCTACTTTATCTGTGTCAAAGAAGACAAAAGTTTGTTCCTTTTTCCAACTTCTCGCTATTGGTAGATGGCATCATGCTTGGGTTGTTTTCTACTGTATAATTGTGTGGATTTTAACTTTGTCAATTGTCATTATTAATCTTTTTGGCCCTAATTGAAGGAAAAGAACTAGGTTTTTTTTTTTGATGACCGTGGTGTCCAGACCAGCAGGAAAAGAACTAGTATTGAATAAAATTTCAGCAAATTTTCAGATGATAATCAGTGTTGTCAAAGGCGCGCCTAATCCCTAAAGCGAGGCGGAAAACATGTTGAGTGCTTCGCCTCACTTAATATGCGCTTCAGTGTCGTCATCAAGACTCGAAGTCATACTTTTCCTTGCTAATGAGTTTCCCAAAGAGGCGAGACTAAACAATTGATATTTCCACTTTATCGTAATTTTTTTAAAAAATTCCTCTGTCCATATATTTTTTATTCATGCTTATTATTAGTCTTGGACTAAACATGCATGTTTGTATATTTTCTCTATTTGCACCTTTTTCATTAAAGCTGACACTTTATTTGCGCTTAAAGACCCAATGAACCATTGAGTTCTTTTGGCGCTTTTCGCTTTTGATAACATTGACGATAATAAGGAAACATACTTTAAAGTTACCAAGTTCAAAAAAAAAGGGAACATACTTTATGGTGAAAAAGTGATACATCTAAGGTAAAAAACCTTTGTATGAAAAAAAAGTAAGAAGAAAGATTTGTTATGTGGATAATCCAACTAAACATTTCTTATAAAAATATCCAACTAAAACATTTATGCTAAAAAACACCTGCAATAACTTTATCTTGTGTAAAGTTTCTCTTAATGAGCTTTAATTTGTGTGATGGTAAGTTTTGCAGAGTCACTATAAGGGTCTATCTTCCATTATGACTTCAATAGATCATAGGCTTTGAGATGAAATTTCATTTTCATTTAACAAATTCGGTAATTTTCACTGGTGATGGTTTGTGGGACATTCAAAGAGAATTATTGTGGGACATTCAAAGAGAAATCATTGCTTTCCATACTTGAAGGTTAAAAATAAGTATGGGTTAAGATTGATTTAAAATGGCTCTTTTGAAGGCAAAAGAAGAAACACACATTGCCTTAAACTTAGATGCATTTTATTGATCGTTTTTTGGTGCAAACTAGTGTTTGTACCAGATGTAGATGAAATTTTAGACACTAGCTGATTTGCACAAATTGTAATTATTTGCACGGGCTAAGTGTGTTTTTCTCTTGTAAGGTAAATAATTTTATCAACAATTGGAAAAACCTTGTATACGAGCCGTATACCAAAAGAAGCTTAGTGCAAATACACTCTATAATATATTAATTACCCATCAAAAAGAAAATGGTTCTTTTCTACTGAAACTTATAGATCCTATAAGACTGATTGCCGCTCAGAGTTGGAATTTCTAAAAGACGGAGTGTCAAAAATGTTCAAAATGATTGAAAATTTGTCTCTTAAACCCCACGGCTTTAAAATAGACACTTTATAGCAAACAATCCGTGAGAGAGTTGATGTTCAGCTGGAAGAATGGAGCTAGGTGAAGTAAGCACAAGGTGTGGAATGTCATTCCTCTTGCTTTATTGTGGGTCATTTGGGAAGAGAGGAATTATTCTCAAAAAAAATTGGGAAGAGAGGAATAGGAGAGATTTTGAAGTGGTGGAGATGAGCTTTGCTCATTCGAGGAGTAGTCTCCGATCCCTTATTTTCTTTTGATGCACCCATGTAGTTCCTGCTTGTATAGAGGATTGGGTGGCTTTTGGAGAGTATCATAGTTTGTAGGTTTCTCCGTTTTTGGTATACCACTCGTATACTTCCATGTTGGCCTTGTTATTATTAATGAAATACTTTATCTGATAAAAAAAAAAAACAAAAAATCTGCAAGAGTCCAGAGAATAAATTATTCAAAAACTTGAAATATCGCAACAACCTAAAATATTTTACAGAAATTCTATTTAAACAAAACAGTAGACTCTTCCTACGGCTAAAGAAAAGCTAAGTGATTTGCTTCCAACTAGGAACTTCATTGGATGACCACAATGTGTGGAGGTGGGGAACAATGAGGTGTTTTCTGCTAAACCATATTATAAGAAGCTTCTGGGGCAGGGAGGAGGTTGCATTTCCTCATAGTTCGATTTGAATTCTGAAGGTTCCAAGAAAAGTGTGCTTCTTTACTTGGCTAGCAACAAGACGGTTGACATTGACACTCAAAAATATGAGGAAGAGGAAGGTCATCAGTTGATGCTTTATGTGTAAGAGGTTGAGTGAAGATGTTGACCATCTCCTACTTCATTGTTGGGTAGCATCGAGGTTATAGTGGAATATCCTGTGTTGGCTCGGAATATCTGGTTGATGCCAGGAACCATGAAGGAGTTAATGTTCAGTTGGGAGGGAAGCACAGGGCTAGGAATATTACTTAACCCGCACATTTGTGGGTTGTTTCATGTTTGAAGAGAATAAATAGGAGAGCTTTCGAAAGTGTGGAGATGAATTTTCTACAATTGAGTAGTAGCCTCTTATCCCTTGTTTCTTCCTGGTGCGCCCATGAAGTTCAGAAAACCATATCTTTCTGCAGGCAGTGGCGGAGCCAGGATTTTAATTAAGGGGGTTTAAAATATAAATAAGTAAACACACGAACTAGCCGAAGGGGGTTCAACATCTACTATATATACATAAAAAATAATTTTAACCATGTATAAATATTGTAATTTTCCGCCGGAGGGGGTTCGGATGAACCCCCTGGGATCAAGCTAACTCCGCCCCTGTCTGCAGGTTTTCTATTTATTGGTATACTTGCATGCATGCGTGTCTTTTTGTGCCCAAACATTTTAATAATATTATTTACTTCATCAAAAAACACTAAACAACTAATTTTTCTTGCTAACCAACAGCAACAGATGCAATACCCAACAACACCTCCTGAATTATGAAAAAAATATTTAATTGTTCAATTCCACTTATTTTATTTTCTGTCGTGAATGCACCACATCCATTTATGCTTTTGCCAAAGTTCTGATGAACAAACACACAAACATAGACGTATGTATCTGGAAAGTTGTTGAAGGTCTTCTGCTAGCTATACGTTTTCCGTGGTATCTAGTGTTCAGGTGATTTGGATTGGACTATTAGATACCAATATGTTGTTGATCCAAAAGTTATGGTAGGAAAAGAAAGAAAAAAGGGATAGGCCTAGTATGTTTTCTTTTTGTTTTGAGAATTGGTACTGTCAGAAAGGCTTAGTATGTTTTGGAGCAGCAACTAATAGAGATGGAAGAGAAGAGAAGGGTAAGTCTATGTAATCTAGTGCAATTTTGCTGATATGTATGATAGAGGAAACACTGGTACACTTTATTGTATCTTTGCAAAATCGAGCTCCATTGATTCGTTATAAACAGTTGTAAAAAAGTTGTAATATTCAGCATTGTCTTGGTGCTGGAGTAATTTGAATAAAGCTTTATTACGGTATCCAAATAAAGAAGAGGGGAAGAAAGAATGGTTATATGTTTTGAAATTTACCTAGATTTCCTTGGCATCGATCCCACAGGTAAATGGAGTTTCAGGGTGTTAATTGTTATCTGCTGCATTTTCAGAAGTATATGAAAAATGAAAGATCAGACATGTGCAGAGTCCTAACTTCTATGGCCTAAAGTTGGATAATGAATTTGTTGTCCTAAAAAGTTGGAAATTGTTTAAGGCTTTCCCCCTTATGCGTTGATGTTTTGCTTGTATGGTTTACTGAGGCTATCGTATTTAATTAACAGGGACGCTTCCTTTCCTCACTGAGCACACGGTCCCCAGCAGTTAATGTGGTTTCACGGAGGTTAGAAGCGGATTTTACTTTGCTTACCTTACTGGTGTTTTTAAATCCATTTCCCCTTTTCTTTTTGAAAAAAAAAGACAATCTTTTTGGATTTTTTAGCTTTGCTATGCCTTCAGTCTGGCTGTTTCTTCTGTAATCTTTTGGTGTCTTTTCTTCTGCACTTTAGCAAGGTCCATGGGTTAGTTGCTTGTGGAGGGGAGGATGGTGCGCTCGAATGCTTTGACATGCGAGCAAGATCTTCAGTTGGCAGGATAAATGCTGTTGCACCTGCTGGGGATGGGGACCAGGTAGTTTTCTGCTTTAGTAGTTGAAAAAACAGATTTTTTTTAGTGATTGCTAACGATATGCATAAATTACAGGAGGTTACTGCGATAGAGTTCGAGGGAGATGGAGGTTACCTCATGGCTGTTGGAAGTAGTGATGGAAAGGTATAATAGAAGGAAATGCAGTTTAGAGAACTTGACAAACTTTGTGATGATTATGGTGAATTTTTTGCATCTCATGTTTTGGTTGGAAAAATAATTTTTGATTGTCATTTCGGAAGTTTGGTTTTTTTTTTTGTTATTTTACTTGAAACTATATATATATCTTAGGAGGTGGAAAATTTACCTACATTTTGATTATGGAAATTCTTGATTTGTCCCAAGTATTTAGCATCACCAAGTTGGAAATTAAGATGACTTGTACAAACAAGCAACTTATGTAGTAAGAAGAGTATATTTTAACCCATGTAGTATGATAATTGACATGAAACTAAGTAGGAAAGAGTATGTTAGACAATCTTGATATATGACTACCTTAAAATTACCATGTGTGAATAGAAAACATATCATACTTAAAAAAGGATTGCATCTTCAATGTGAAAAAAATTGCAGATGTTATTTCTCATGATAGTAAACTTAAGGGATTGTCCTCGACAACTTAGCAAAAAGAGGTGTCACAATATGAGCTACGGGATGGCCCACAAAGTTGGCTTACTGGTGTTTTTGAAGTATAAGACATTAGTGACTTGAAAATTTGTTACACTACGGGAAGGGAATGAGGAGGGAGGTTTTTAAAATTTCTGTTCTGTTTTTTTGATTCACGTAGAAACAGAGAATAGAAAATGAAAAAGAAGTTATGGTTTTATTAAGCTCACTCCAATAGGAGTCTTGCTGGGTCATATCATCAATCAAGGTGGCTAAAAGGAAACTGGATTTTTTGGTGATAAAAATCTTGTCATTTGAGGGCATCAGACAGGAGTTATTGAAGAATAGAAATAGTCTTGAGTAAAAAACAGTTATCTTGTTAGCAAGAATATATTTGCATTGTGGAGGCTTCTGCAATTTTTTACTTTTTTTATTTATGAAGTAATTTGTTTCATTAAAAAAGCATCAAGAAGATGCAAATTACAAAAGTTTTCTGCAAAAATTGAAGTAAAGTAAAGTTGCAAGACCCTATACAAAGTGCTAGGCGAAGTCTAGGGAGCTTACAAACTGCAAAAATGGTCAGTGCCATTTACAGGTGTCAACTTAATCCAGCTATACAACCTAAGCAAACACTTTGCTTTGAGGGATGAGCTTGGAGTTGAAATACCACAAAAAATCTACAATTCCTTTCATTCCACAAATACCAAAAGATTACTCCAGGAATCATTACAGATCTTCTTGATGGCCTTGTCTGGTGACTCCAGCTTGTGTAAGCCTCCCTCACATGCTCAGGCATCATCCGTTTCAGCCCAATGAGGCAAAAAAGACATGTTCCATTGGTCAGTGGCTACTAGGCAATGCAAAAATAGATGACTAATGTTTTCTGAGCTTCCCTTACACATGTACCATCGGTTAACCAATTGAAAGCTCCTTCAATGAAGGTTATCTTGTGTTACACAAGCTCCCTTCAAAACAGTCCAGTTGAAGCAGATAATCTTGGTTGGAAGCTTGGTCTTCCAAATCAACTTCCATGGCCAGTTATCAAGAGCCTGATTCTGAATACTAAGCTGCCTGTAACACTCTTTTACTGTGAAATTGTTTGTTCCCCCATCCCCCCATCTCAAAGTGTTGGGAAGACTCTCAACAATGGTATACTCCACCCTAACTAGCAGGTCTAGTAGACCCCAATTCCCAATCTTGTACAGCTCTTCTGAGGTGGATGTCCCAACTGTTGCCACTTCTGTTGTCAGCTATAGAGGAGCCTTTGGCTTGAGCAATCTGGAAAAGTGTGGGGAATTCCACCATGATTGTTGGATTGCTCACCCATTTGTCTTTCCAAAATCTAATATGTGCCCCATTTCCAGCTTTAAAGTGAACATTTTGAGATTTTTTTTTGTACCAGTTTGCTCAGGTATTTCCATGGTCCCCAACCCATAGGAGGCATTAGCAATTTTGGAGCTCCAGTTATCCATCATCCCATGATTGGCCTTGATAACCTCTTTCCAGAGGCTTGAATCAGTTGTCGCATATCTCCACAACCATTTCATTAGCAGACACTTGTCATTGATGCAAATCTCTGATGGCCAGACCACCCCTAGATTTAGGCTGAATGACTTTATCCCATTTGACTAGATGAAACTTGTGAGAACTGTTGCTCCTATCCCTTAGGAAATTCCTTCTGATTCTGTTAAACTCATGCTTCACCATTTTAGAGATGGGAAATAGGAACATGAAATATGTGGGGATGCTATCAAGAACACTGTTGATGAGGATTAACCTGCCACCCATGGACAGATATTGCATCTGCCAAGATGCGAGTCTCTTCTCAAACCTCTCTATGATTCCATTCCAAATCTCACAGTTCTTGAATTTCTGCCCCAGTGGAAGACCTAAATAGGTTGTAGGAAGTGAACCAATGGTGCATCCCATAAGACTAGATAGCTCTTCTAGGTTACATTGTTGACTGGATAGATGATGTTTTTTCAACTTATTGACATGGAGCCCTGATAGAGCCTCAAAAAGTAGCAGAGTCAGGTTCTAGTAGAGCACTTGTGATGTGTCTGCTTCTTAGAAAATGAAGGTATCATCAACATACAACAGGTGTGAGACATTTGACTGTGATCCCAGTATTTGAGCCAAGTAGCCAACTCTGAAACCCTGGATCCAGTCCAATTGCCTAGCCTTTTCAAGCATTTTACAAAGACCTTCCATGGCTAAAATAAATAAAAATGGTGAAAGTGGAGCATCCTGTCTGATCCCTTTCTGTCGGGAGAAGAACCCTACAAGCCCTCTATTAACTATCACTGAATACTTTACTGTTGTGATACAAAACTTGATCCACTTTATCCGTCTGTCCCGAACTCCATCTTCCTTGGGATAGATTATAGATAAGACCAATTGAGCTGATCAAAAGCCTCTCTATATCCAGTTTTCAGATGATACCACTCACCACTTTCGGACCTCCAATCTAGGACGGTAGGACTTCATTGGCAATTAATGCTGCATCAGTAATTTGCCTATGATTGATGAAGGTATTCTGGTGATTAGAGACTAGTTTCCCAGTTACCAACTTCAACCTTTCTGCTAAAAGCTTGGCTAGGATCTTGTACACACTACCCATGAGCGTTATAAGTGTTAAAGTTTCTAAGCTCAACAACCCCCTTTCTTTTGGGAATCAGTGCAATGAAAGAGGCATTGCAAGATTTGACCATGTAGCACTGCTGGTGGAAATGGTTGATGGCTCCTATTACCTCTGGTTTAATGAAGCCCATGATTTCGGAAAGAATGCCATAGTAAGTCCATCAGGTCCAGGTGCTTTGTCTGGTTCACATGGCTGAATCACGACATGTACCTCTTCGTCCTCAAATACATTCTCTAGCAGCTCACTCTCTTCTTTTGATATACTGGCAACATCAGTTAGCATTGGGTCTCGAACTCATTCTCAGTGTAGAGGTTCTGATAAAAAAATCAGAATCTCTTCTTGCAAAGGTTTTATTTTTATTGTGTATAATGTTGGTCTCAAAATGATTTTAAATGGAGAACCATGGTAAATGAGGATTTGTATAACCGACCTAACTTGTCTGGAACTGAGGCGTAGTAGTTTTTGTGTCTTCTGTGATCAAGATGTTTAACAGTATCTTGTAATGTGCAGGTTCTGATTTATGATTTGCGATCTTCTCAACCTATGCGGATAAAGGATCATATGTAAGTTACTTTGGCCAACTTTACCATTTAAAGTGATTCTTGTTCTCTATTGGTTATATGCATTGTGACAATATTTTATAGGTATGGGAGCCCGATACTGAACATTAAGTGGCATAAAACGCTTAACACTGAACGAACAAAGTTAATAACTGCTGACAGCCACATTGTTAGGGTTTGGGACCCTGAGACGGTATGCAAGTCTTTGATCCTCTTTAATGATATTTGTCATTTAACTTAGTATTTTGCTATTCGAGACAAGATTATTCAGTTTATTGTGTTTATATGTTTGAACAAGAGTGCAGTACTCGATGGTTGATACTTTGGCCTTTGTTTTTTCTGCTTGCCGTGTGTGAAATTATTAATGCATTGATTCAGCAATGGAATCAAGAGGTAGCTGGTCTGTGTATAAGGTTTATATTCAGGTGCAAGGGTGTCTTGCAGATATATGGTAAAAGGAAAAAGAAGGGAAATGTAAAAGGAAAGAAAGAAAACGGGAAGGATATGACAAAGGCTAAAATTCTTTTTATGAAAAATGTTTGTTGTTATATAAGTTAGCATATTCATTATCATCAGTTGTTCTAATCTGCAAAATCTGTCAAGCTTCAAGTTTCCCTTAACTGGTCCTACTTATACTGAGAGGACATTGTTCTCTTGACGTGATTTTGTTCTTCTTGGGGCCAAGTGTCCCTCTTTTGATGCACTCGAAGTTTGAAGCGGTCTTTGGAGCTCATATTTCCTTTTAGATCTAAGCTATGAATTGGGTTGATATGATTTTCTGATGGATTAGTGACCTAGGGATTGTTTAAGTGCTATGTAACTTGAGAAGACGCTGATAATAGAATAAGATTTCCAGTGGAGACAAAAATACTAGGTGATTCTTCCCATCTGTTCTAGCCTTGGTGGACAGAGTTACTTGATACCTATTGCTGGTGAGAGGTGGCGGGTATCCCGTGGAATTAGTCGAGGTGCGCGAAAGTTGGCCCTGACACCACGGTTACAATAAAAAAAGATAGAATAAGATACTGATAATAGAACATTTGTGCTGGGAAAATAGTGAAACAATAGATAAAGGAAGGTATAACATTAGATCTCTTTGGTGTATCATCACAATCTAAATAATGCTATGTTTAGTATATATTATGCTGGTTATGTTTTCGAGAAGCAACAGGTTTACATCATGACGATGACACAAAGTATGTTGAATAACAACCTTTGACCATGAAATCTAGGTTATATGATAATAAAACATTTGTGCTGGGAAAATAGTGAAACAATAGACAAAGGAAGGTATAACATTAGATCTCATAGGTGTATCATCACGATCTAAAGAATGCTATGTTTAATATATATTATGCTGGTTATTGTTTTCGAGAAGCAATAGGTTTACATCATGGCGAGGACGCAAAGAAGTATTTTGAATAACAACCTTTGACCATGAAATCTAGGTTATCTGCTTTTGTGCGCACCCCCACCCCCCCTCGTGTTAGGATATCATACAATTAATATTTGTAGTTATCTGCAATAGTCCGACAATAATGTTCACGCATGAGGTGGTGGAACACTAAATAGACATCATCCAAAATAGTTGCTTACATTTCTGAACTTAGTTTAATCTAAGTTTCACTTTTGGTCCTGGAAACTCTTACAGGGAGAAGGCATGACAAGCATTGAACCAACGGGTGGGAGAATCAACGATTTATGTGCATTCTCTGGCAGTGGATTGATTTTGTTGGCTCTTGACTCCAGTCAAATACCTTCATATTTCATACCTTCTCTGGGACCTGCGCCCAAGTGGTGTTCTTACCTTGAAAACCTGACGGTGTGATTGTGCTCCTTGTTTTGTACCTTCTCATGCCAGAAAAGATGTTGATTTAACTTGATGTATTTGCAGGAAGAGCTTGAGGAGCAACCCCAAACAACTATTTATGATGATTATAAATTTTTGACAAAGGAAGATCTGGAAAAGTTGAATTTGACCAATTTGATTGGAACCAACCTTCTAAGAGCTTATATGCATGGTTATTTCATCGATTATCGGCTGTATAAAAAGGTGACAATCAGAATAATTTTATCTATTAACTTTAAATGATTGGCCTTGTGATTGAACTTATGTGCATGTTGTGCTTTGCTCTTCCAGGCACAAGCGGCGTTGAATCCATTTGCTTATGATGAGTATATAGAGCAGCGGAAGAAGGAAAAATTCGAAAAAGAGCGTGATAGTCGTATCACGGTTAGTTCCATTATGTCTGGGATCGACATTTTTTGCAAGTGCACATGTCCCATATCTTTTTTCTGTTCACTACTTTCTGCAGTAGCATCAAGTGAAACACGTTTCTTGTCCCTTCATTTCAATTTATTATTTGGCCTTTGGGTATTTTCCAGTAATAACAACAGATTACAACGAATGTGCAAGAATACATTTTCATGTTATTTGTACCAGCGGTTAGACATTAAAAGCTATAATTTATGCTTGTGCCTGCACATGCATATGATGGTGGTCTAGCGACATTGCATCTTTAACCTGTTTGATATTCCTTGCAAGTCAATAATTTTTATGTTGCGGGCCATGCATCTTGTTGGAGGGAGTGATAAATCACCGAGTCCATCATGAAGAGAGATTCTTGGTGCATGGTAGAATAACTTTCTGTTGCAGCATGGGCCTTTAAAAAGGAATAAAGGGAAAAAATGGTTAAGCACACGGCACATATTCGCAACTTGATTGTTGAACCAAATCTGGTATTTAAGTGGAAAGTGGTAAAGGGGCGGGCTGGTATCCCCACGGAGAAGCTGAAAACAGCTGAAGATTAGAAAGATTATCCTTTGTGCTTCATATTGTTAAATATTCAAAATCAGAGGGCTGTTACATGTCTGTAAATAAGGCATTACAAGTATATCAGCAGTCGTTTCTGCTCATGGTTCTTGTTGTGAAATTTGCTTTTACATTTTCACTGCAATCAAAGTTGTGTGCTTCTTGAACTGAATGAAAAGGGGTTAGACAGGTTTCTTACTTAACTAAAACTCCACATGTATGACTCATTTAAAAGAAAATTTCTACCTTTTTTCAGAATATCTATCTTACCTTCTGTATCCCTTTGCAGATTAAGAGGAAGCTTCCCAAAGTTAATCGTGAACTGGTTAAGAAAATTCTTGAGAATGAAGAAGCTGAGAATTTAAAGGAGGATGTTGATGGCGTTGATGCAAAGAAGAATGTTGATGGCGATGATGCGAAGAAGACATCTAAGAAGAAAAAAGGACTGACCATTGACAGTCTGCAAGATGAACGTTTCAAACGCATCATTGAAAATAAGGTATACAAACCTGATGTTTAATAACCAGTCCAGAATCCAGATTATCATCAGAATAATTTGGCTAAAGATTAATTACATTGCTTTGAATTGACAATTCTTAGAATGATGATCAAGCATTCTCAACAAGAAGACTGTTACCTGAATTTATCTGAAGTACTCTTTAGATGTCCCTGATAAATATATCTTTAAGCAATTGTTTTAATATTAGTGGACTCCTCTTCTACTAAAAGAATATGCATTCTTGAAATAGAGCCAGATCCCAACATCCTTCAACTTTTTGATGCATTTTGTTTTTCCTACAGGACTTTGAAATTGACGAAGATTCTTACGAGTATCGGGCATTGCACCCTATGCCTTCCTTAAAGAAACCATCCTTAGTGGAGGAACATTTTGAGCCTGTGATGGACGGTGAGGAGCCTAGTGATTCTGATGCGTCTGCAGCAACACAATCATCAGAAGATGAACAAGTAAATGAAAGAAGTTCTAGAAAGAAGTCCAGAGTTCCGAGGTAAGAAGTCAACGGATGCCCTCCTAATTCATGCCATGTTTAGACCAAGTTTTTATGCGCCATGCCTTTAAGTGAAGTTCAAGAAATAGGAGTTGGCTCATGATAATGGGCATGTTTAACCTCTTACATAGACAAGTTTTTGCATGGGTTTATACAAATTGTGAATATAGCTGTGTGTCTCACTATCCTTAAAAATTTCAGAATGTATGAAGTCAAGGATGAGAGGCATGCAGAAGCATTCTCAAAACATCTATCACTTGCAAAGGAAGATGCTCTTTCACTAGGTGAAAGGGTTGCAGGATTGTCAAATGACAGAGCTTCTAATGATATGAACAATATCAAGGTTGGTCCCGGAGGTTCGAGAGAAGTTTCCTTTTTTTCCAGGAGCTCAGCCAAGTATGTGGAAGACGATGGAGAGAAGGAAACACGAACCGAAAAGAGGAGAGGGATCCAGTCCTTGAAACTGAAGCCTGAGAGATCGGGTTTTCAGGGGTCTGGTTCCCGAGGCCGGGGTAGAGGAGGAGGAAGAGGTCGTGGAATGGGCAGAGGTAGAGGAAGAGGAAGAGGGAGACGATAAATTTTTCAGACAGTATCAACAATTTGTGTCATAGTAACGATGCTATTTATTTGTCCTTGAACTTGTTTTGCGTACTTTTATAAGTAACTGGTTTCCCGGCACGTGTAGTGATTGTACAATATAAATCGCGTCTTTAATCGAGAGATTAATATATATATTGAGGGGCAACCCGTGAGTTGTAAAAGTTTTTTGGCAAGAATCTCAGAATTGTTTCACAGATTGGGAAAAATAAATATTACTACCAATTTTATAAATTTTGCTGTTCAATTGAATACATAAGCATCATGCTCATTCACTGTCATAAAATAGGTATCGTCATCATTTGTGTACAAATCACTATTTAAAAAATAAAGTACAAATAGTGATGTATCATGATATTTCAAACTGGAACTGCTATAGTGTTCTGCTTTCATGTATCAAGTGGATATATAATATCTATATTCTATTGTTTATTGTTCTTCAAATTCTGTTATTTTTAGTTGTTTGGTATAGTTCGATTATGTAGTAGTATTTTATTATAGTATTGCTCTACTATTATTTGTTATTTTTGTTATTATCTATTATCTCTTGTATTTCATTACGTCTTTTTCTAGACTATTTTTATTTTGAGTCTGGGGTCTATTGAAAACAGCCTCTCTACCTCACCTCTTAGGTAAAAGTAGAGGAACGGTTTGCGTACACTCTATTCTCTTCAGATCCAAAATAAGTGTCACCTTAACTTATGTCACGGTCGTTAAGAAAAACACTCCCTCTGTTTTAATTTATTAGAAGGTATAATTTACTAATTTACCTTTATTTATTAGATGTTTCATGAGAATTGAACACTATTTAGAAGAAGTAACTCTTTGATACCTTGCAATTATAAAATCTGGTGAATCAGTCGCATAAAAAAGTGAGAAGGATTTACTATTGTTTAGAAGCCAATTGATTTCTGAACGAATTAACTCCTTGATAGTGGCTTAATTTATAGATAGAAAGTCCTATGATGTGATGAATACTTCTTTAAAAGATTTTAGCAAAAAAAGTGAAGGGTATAGTGAAAAAAATATACTACTAATTTTTATCATAAAATTTTAAGGGTGTGTTTGGTGTGGGGGGAAATATCTTTCATGAAAATATTCGATCTCTTTATTTTCAAGAAGTTTATTTTTCTAAAAAAATTATTTTTTAAATTTTTTTAATCAACTAAACACGAGAAAATACAAAAATATTTTCTTCCGTACACACAGGAAAGAGTATATGTCAACTCTCCCACCTTATTCCCCGTTCGTTAACCTCCCAGTTATTTCTTCAAAATTGTCCTTGTACACGCCGTACGCGGTACACTACCTCTCGAAGCAACCTCAAACTTCACCTTCTTCTTCCTTAAAATCCCCTTAACACAGATCCCCCTTTCTCTTCAATTACCCCATCTCCAATGGTGCCCCCAAATTCCCAGTTCACCCAGCAGTTTCTCAGTAGCGTTCTCTCTCAACGCGGCCCATCTGCCCTACCATACGCCGAAGATGTCAAGTGGTTGATCCGCCAACACCTCCTCTCTTTAATCGATACTCACCCATCACTCCAACCGAAAACCGCTTCGTTCACTCACAACGATGGACGTACAGTGAATCTACTGCAAGCTGTTGGTACTGTTCCGATGGTTTATCAAGAAGTTACGTATAATATTCCCGTGATTATTTGGCTGATGGAATCTTACCCACGTCATCCTCCTTTGGTTTTTGTTAACCCGACTCGTGATATGGTCGTTAAGTTATCTCATCCTTTTGTTAATCCATCTGGGGTTGTTTCGATACCGTATTTGCAGAATTGGGTTTACCCTAGTTCGAATCTTGTTGAATTGGTTCGTAATTTGAGTCATTTTTTTGGACGTGATCCTCCGCTTTACGCCAAAGTACGACCGTCAAACCCTAACCCTAGTCCGAGTGTGAATGTGGGTGTGGGTGTGGGTGTTCATCCTCCGCCAAATACGAGTTTTTCGTCAGTTGGGTCATCGGGGATCCGACCCGCGATACCTCCTCGGACGTTTCCTCCTCAACAACAACAACCGCCTTATGGTGGTGCGGTGAAGACGGAGGATCCGGCGGATGTTCTTAGGAGGAACACGATAGATATGCTAGTTGTTAGGCTGCATAAGGATATAGGAGGGTTGAGGGAAGCAAGGGAGAAGGATGTGGATGGGTTGTTTAATGCTCAGGGAGCGTTGAAGCAGCGGGAGGAGGTGTTGAAGCAAGGGTTAAAGGAAATGCAGGATGAAAAAGAGGAGTTGGAGCAGCAATTGCAGATGATTTTGATGAATAGTGATGTGTTAGAAGGATGGCTGAGGGACAATGAAGGGAAATTGAAGAATTTAGGGAATGTGGATGTGGATATGGCGTTTGAGCCCTGTGACAATCTTTCCAAGCAGATGCTAGATTGCACGGCGTCAGATTTGGCGTTAGAGGACGTGATTTATTCGTTGGACAAAGCTATACAGGGCGGGGCAGTACCGTTTGACCAGTACTTGAGGAACATAAGGTTGTTGTCGCGCGAGCAATTCTTTCATCGTGCTACAGCATCAAAAGTTAGGGCTTCTCAGATGCAGGCTCAAGTTGCTAATATGGCTGCTAGAACATCACCATATGCATTGTGATAGACATCTGAATCACTTGCAGACGTTTTCGCCACAGACTGAAGGTCATTATATTTTCAAGGTTGGTTACTTGTGAATAATCGGTCAATGTGCTATATCTCTAGCAATAGATTTTGACACTACATTTTGGCGTGGGTGTTTAATTGGTATTTTATTGGTTGTATCATTTTGTTACCAAAGTATAATCACGTTTAAGGGATTTTCGCTACAGCTGATATCCACGATTTTCATTTCTGTCAAGTCATCTCGAGTTTCTATGGGATTGTGGATTTTGGACCAATGATTAGTGTTTTGTCACTCTCCTATAATGAGTAGTGAGGTTCCAACTCTTTTGTCTTCTGTCTTTGTCTCTGCAGTTGGGCGGTTTTTAGGATGGATTTCTATGCCGGGGAATTATTTTAAATCACAGTTATAGAACTTTTAACAATGAATGATGTAAGAAGGTACAAATATAGTGATCAACATTCTGTTCAAATACATATGCATTTTTTTGGACCTATCTTTCTAGCATGTTCTATAGAGGTGTTCCTCAAGCACTTTGCGTTGTTTATTAAATCATAATGTTTCTCCATCCGATGCTATTTGTCTAAACACGGAGTTTAAAGATGTGCGACTTATATAGTTAGTGATAGAAGAATAAAATGCTACAACAATAGTTGAGAAGTTAGTTTAATATAAAATTTGAAAGAGTTTACGGAATTCAGTTTATTGGAAGTTGCAGACAAATAGAATGATATCAAAATTTGAAATGTTCTAAAATATGAAAAATGCCATATGATTGGGATAGTGTGAGCGTTTGGGCCTACAATTCTTGCTTTCCAACTGGATTGGAGCATAGAGTGACATAAGTATCATTCAGGAAAACGATAAGTACCCCATCAAACTTGTCCCGAATAATCAGTTACACGCCTGTACTTTGTAGGATCCTATTTATCTTACACTTCTGAAGTGAAATAAACACCCCTCTGAGTGTTGGCGTGGTGGAGAAGTGAAAGTCAATGCGTGTAGATCACTGTGTGCCAGAAATTTTGGTTTCTTGTTTAACGTGTTCATTTCATGAAAGTTACCCCCTGCAAAATGCATGTGTCTAACAAAAATAACTTCAGCATACTCTGCCTTCTCCCTGCCATTCATATGAAATGTCTACATCAATTTATTGTGCCATGGAATCACACTCATAATCCAAAGCCAGGAACTTATGTGGTATTTAGACCACATTGTGAAATACATATATTTTTATAAAGTAGTTAGTTTAGACTTGTACAAAAAGGTACTTAATTTAGAGAATCACTAGATTAATATTGACTTCGTTTAAACTATAAAATGTATTGAAGTAGTTTATCTGTAGTCTTTCAAGAGAAGAAAGCATTGTAGGTTTTCACGGAGCGCTAGCTCTCGCTGGTTTTCTAATTTCTTGGCTGGGAGCCTCATCGCCTAAGTCCACCTCCATCAAACACTTTTCACCCACATCTTGGCATTGCCGCAATTACGAAAGTTTTAACATTTAAAAGGATAACTGGATAAGGGTAGTTTAAACTTATCTTCTAAATAAGAACTTGACTTCTGCTGTTTGTTTTGTAATTTTTCCTTATTCACTGTTATTAATTTGCTAGATTATCGTTCATCTTCCATAATTTGTAGTTACTTTTGGGGTTATGGGAGAGCATTAGTGCAATTCTTTGTCTTTATAGATGGAGTATTTGGTTTTTATGTTCAATGCTTTTGTGGTTCCTAATGAGGACCTGCAATCTATTTTTGCTTAGACTCTTCAAAATATCAACGGGTACTTGTCGGATCCCCCAAAAGTAGTGCACTTTTAGAAAATTTGACACGGGTGCAAAAACATTTTTGGGAAGTCCAAGCAATATAGCCTACAATTGTTGATGATTAGAATGACTTGTGGTTGTGTACTCTCCTTTGCATGGGTGATGAATTTGGCTTCAAGTTTTGAGGGTCTATGGAGTGAAGGATTCTTTTGAAAAGATTAAGTTCTGACCCTTTCACGTGGAAAAGTGGAAAATAGAATCTAAAGAATGCTAGGGTTTTAACTTTTATTGGCATATGTCCCAGGCATTTTGATCTAGAAGACTTGAGATTAAGTCATGCTCACCGCTGTCGTTCATTCAAGCTTTGCGCCTCTCCAGACATTATCTTGAAGTAGAGTCTCAAGTTCTTCATTTACTGTTGAACACTAAATGCAAACTGAGTATAAACATGGATACTTTGGACACAGGTTGTAAATTGAGTAGAAAAATTATGAGAGGCATATGGTACTTATTTTGCTCATTGATTGGATGATGACTCCCTCTCATGCTGTCATACTCAATAAGTCATTATCCAGGTGAAACATATACTTGTGACAACATATCAGCTTGTGTTGTTGCTCAATGACTGCTTGTTTATGCCAGTGTTACATATATGATCTTTTTTATAGGTATGCTGCATATATTATTTTAATAACTGCAAGTACGTTTGTGGCATCACACCAATGATTAGCTTCTTTTCGTTATTCTCAGAAACGAATTGTTAGGGGTTCCAACTCTTTCTTTCTGCCTTAGTCTCTGCCCTTATAATGCTTTTTAGGATAGTCTCTGCACTTATATGCTTCTTAGGATGGATGTTTATACTAGGAATCAGTATAAATTGCACAGATAGAACTTCAGTTGTGGACCTTTTGAGAGGGTATTGATGTAGATGTAGTGATGATATTCTGTTCAGTTATTTTTTGTGCATATTTTTCCGAGCAGTGGGACGTGTTCAGCTTAGGAGTTTCTCGTGCACTTTGCATTATGTATGAAAGCCTAAAAGTTAATCCGTCCATCTCATATTATATTTGATTGGGCATGGAGTATAATTAGATGTTTTATGTAACTTGTATATTATATTAGTGATAGCTGAAAAGAAAATATTTTAGTAATACTCTAGTGGAGAAAGTATAATACACATCTCATTATTTGATAGCTGTTTTGGAGATTTGAATTTTCTGATAGCTGTCTTAGAGATTGAGTTATGTTGAGCACTTAAAATGTCCCAAATTTGAAATGGGGTAGTATAAGTTTGGGACTGGAGCTTTATTGGGAGACGGAGTATGGAGACTGAAGTTCTTGTTTATAGGGGTCGTTTGGTAGAGTGTATAAGAATAATATTGAATAGAGTGTATTGTATAATTGTAATGCTGAGATTATTTTTTATCCATTGTGTGGTTTGGTGTACTTAAGGACAGTTTTGTCTTTAATCATGCTTATCCATGTATTAATAATCCTAGTATTGCTAATATCATGAGTTACTATATATTAGTTGCACACTCTATACTAATACCAACGCGTATATATGTGTTATTTTCTCTAATACATCCTATCAAATGATCAGTGTATTTCAAGTATGGAGTAACATAACATGCCATCTGTATGAAATGTTTACATGGTCTGCCGAGGTTCCTCATTTGCCTTGTTCATACTGAGTTGTTGATTGATATGGATGACAACTGATACTGATATGGGGATGGTGATCATGTTTTTTCATATAATAGTATTATGCCAAGTATTTAGGCCTACTATGGCGATGCTGCTGTTGGTTTGCTCCTAGAGAACTCAGTTGATCTGGGTTAGGGATGGGGCGGGGGCGGGGGCAGGGATGGGGCGGTTCGGGTTAAACCTTCACTCGCAAAATTTTCAACCCGCTCCGCACCCAACCCGCCCCATTGCCATCCCTAATCTGGGTGGATGCTTGAGCTTGCACTTTGATTTTCTAACTTGTGCGTCTTCTTCTGCATTCGTTGATTTTCTAACTTATGTGTCGTCTGCGCCATGCAAACATACATAGCAGTAGCGCAGTGCAATTTTTTTTTCCTCCAAAAAAGGAACAGCTCCCGTTGTTTGAGTCTGTTAATCCACTTAATAATTCATGAATCTACGTATACACGTCTGTACATGCATTGTATGTGCGTGTGTATACGCTAAAGCAAATTGTACAAGTATTTTCTTGAGAGTTACAAGTCTCAACTTTTTGAAAAATAAAGAGCATATTTAACTAAGCAGTGGAAGAAACTAACAGTCAGCCAAGTAATGATAATAAGAAACACCTTTCCCACTGGGCAAGCAAATCCATTTTATTAATATGTAAATTTGAGCTTAACGGCCTCTATTTAAGCAATTATTCTCTCAAAGAACAAATGCAAGCACCGAGACTACTCCCAACAAAGAAATGATCCATTTAAAGTGAAGTGGAAAGGCAAACACATCAAGAGTAGCATTTTCCTCTTTCGTGCTACCAACTTTTTTTCCGTTGAGTTCTATAAATAAAACAAGTAATCTACTTTCTCATCTAATCCGTTGAGTTCTATAAATAAAACAAGTAATCTACTTTCTCATCTAACTAGTATTATTATTATTACTATATAGAAGTGTGAGTAAGCAGGCACGTCTTCGTCGACGTGTGTGTTTCCCGTCATTCTTCTATATAGTAAGGGTATTTCTGTCATTTTTGCATACTTTCTCCATTTTAATTAGTTTAGTTTATTTTATTTTTTAATCGATTATATATTTGAAAATTACGTAAAAAGTACTATAAATTACAATAATTAACAACTTAAAATACTAAAAAGAAATATAAGAATTTGGTTGACTCTCGAAATTATATCAGTGCCACATAAATTGAGATAGAAAGAATAACATATATTATTTGAAAATTATGTGAAAAGCACTATAAATCACAATAATTAATAACTTAAAATATTTAAAAATCATATAAAAATTTGATTGATTCTCCAAATTTCATCCGTCACATAAATTAAAACAAAAAAAGTACTCCCTCCGTCCTATTTTATGTGGCAATCTTTGACTTGGCACGGTGTTTAAGAAAAAAAGGAAGACTTTTGAAACTTGAGGTCCAAAATAATCCTTGAATATTTGTGTGGTTGTAAATCATTTCATTAAGGGTAAAAGGGGAATTTCAAAGTTAAATTTTTTCTAATTATAAAAAGGTGACATTCTTTTTAGGACAGACTAAAAAGAAAAGTATGCCACATAAAATGGGACGGAGGGAGTAACATATATCGGGCCCGTGCTGGCAATTTTGCATCTAGTTCATTAAGAAAGCACGGTAAATGACAGGTTAAACCAATGCCCGACCCGACAACAACAAAAAAAGGAACCAAAGAGATTGAGTGGCATGATCTAATTGGCGGGTTTTACAAGTGCAAATGTGTTTTCCCGCAATGGGGAACTCAGAAGTTTATACAAGTAAATTCAAATAAAATGCTACTAGACTGTGTTTGAACATGTGACTTAAGGCAATTATTTAGCCCCTTTACCTATACTATGTCAAGGGGATTAAACAATTTATACATAATAGTAATAAAAATTTGTGTATGTTCTATCTCCACAATATAATTTTGCAACGAAGGGGGCTAATTGGACCCCCTTACCTATAACTAGCCCTTCTCCTGGCGGTGTTAAACCAAACCGAGGCTGTTGAATATAATAAAAAGGTTACAACAGACCAAGAATGCCAAATATTGTAGAGACCCTTTTCCTGCCATCATCTATGCACTGATCTGCCTAAGCCCAGCAATACGACTTGACGACTTTGGAAAATAAGCATTGTGCCAGTAAATGTGCATGCATTCAGACTTCAGTCACCACTAACATTTTTTGGCTATCAAATGCTATAATCTTTCCTTGACGACAGTCTTCGAGAGTTTCCTACTGTCCCATGTCAGTATCAGAGTCTCTGCATGCACTGGAGTTGTACAAGTTCCAGATTTCATGGAACCTAAAGTGCGCCTTTTTAAATTGCATCTTGCTATCTTCAATATGCTCAAGACGTTCCTGTCAGGAAACTGAACCAGATATACTTTCATCAGGACGACAATATAGAGGTTGTCTAGATTATTAAGGACTTCTTGACAAGACTTCTATGGAGGCAATGCCAGAATATAAGGTGATAGAATAAATAGGGTGACAGCCAAACACTTCTCTTGACACGGAAAAGAAGATTCAATTGAACCACTTTACTCATAGTTATGCAAAAAGCTAAAGAGATTAAAATTAAAAAAGAAAAAAATTGAAACATGAGGTCTGAATCTGCACACTAGAGCAATAGAAGAGCGCATTAGAGGTCTTACATCTGGAAGATCAAAGTCACCATCCTTTGCATCGCAAACATCAACTGCTACCTTCCGGAGCAGTGGCATCTAATTGCATTAAAATACATTATTAAGAAACGTCAGGGTTCACGTCTTGAAAAGAAAAACACAAATTATCTGTGCTTACCCTTGAAGAGGCAACGATTATAAAATTTCTGTCAATTCCAAGGCCCTATCATTCAAAAGTTGAACTTCAGTTCAGTAACAACATTTAATTTATGAATAACAGCGTCTTCTAAACCCCTTCAAAGAGAACATCAAATACTTCACATAATGATAAAATCATGCAACAGTGTCATTTCAGCCACACTAAAAACATCCCCAAGTTTTTCCGGCCTCAAATAGTGTGATTGGACTCACTCAGACAGTCAGACTTCCTAGAAGTCCTCATGCATAGAACAAAAATGAAAAGACGAATCAGATTAAGTTTGTATCATATTTAATGTGCTCTTAGGAATTTATTGTTCAGTATTATTGATCCTCCTCCATTTGCGTTTTATTTGATTTACAGAGGTGCAGGACATTCAGTAGCAGCAGACTTACATTATGGCGTAGCAAAAGATCTTCAAGTGCTTGACAATTCATAAGTGAAGTGACACCCTTGGCAGTTACTTCACCACAGTCCTAAACAAGATTAGACCACAAGAAATTGTGAGTAAACAGACACAACTAATTACATTTCTAGAGGAAATAAACAAAATAAGTTTCAAACCCAAAGATACTAGTGTCGGAACAAGCCATAAAGAAAGCTTGAAAGGACTAAAGTTCGGATTTTTTGATTGGGCATCTCATCTATATATGCGACGTCTGAAAATGAAACTACCTATATCTCCTGATGGAGTTCTAAAATAACTAACATGAAAAAAAACGTGATATAAATTTGAACTCATTAATTAAATGCTTCTGGGAAAAAACAAAATGTGGCATGAAATCGAACTCATTAATTAAACACTTCTTACGCGTCAAACCTCTGTAACTGATATAGGAAAGTGTGTTTCGGCTTAGAAGCCTAAGTTTCAGAAAAACAGTGGATCTGTACTTGTCAGGCTGCAATTTAGGACATAACATGGTTTAGGCCTCTGTGTGTCAGCTATTTTACAAGATCGTGATCTCAGGTAATTTATACTTATCGGGAATTTAGTTACTACTTAGGAGTATCTTAATTCTTCGGGGCATTGTTTAACTTGGGGTTGCATGAGATACTCTTTATTTTTAAGCATCCAACTTCACATACAACTGATTCCAAATTCTAGTAGCTGATACTAGATAAATGACTTAACAGGAGGTATGCATCCATTAATTAAATTGCTTATGCCTTTTCTCTGTTTTCCACCCGGGGTGTGAAGAGTCCCAATCGTCCCTTTAAGGGATGGCTGGTCTCTTTAATAACTCTTGGCAATCCTCACCTCTTAATCTAGCTTCGTAAGGGTTCATTTGGTACGTGGGATAAAGATAATAATCCCGAGATAAAATTTGTGATTAACTTTATCCCATGTTTGTGAGGTATTAACTAATACTGGGACTATTTCATTCCACCATTTTGTACTAAAATGGTGGGATTACTATCCCACATGAAAGGTGCGATAAAATAGTCCCTGGGTTATCCCCGCTTATCCCATACCTTGTACCAAATGACCCCTTAAGTTAGGCCCAAGGTCCATAATATGGGTTATGGTATCAGAGCAGGACTCATCACAATTCTTATTTCGATGTTGGGACCCATATTAAATTGTCCACTCTCCAAATGTCCAGCCCTGGGCGTGAAAGGGGAGAAGGGGGGGTTGACGGAGTTAAGTTGCAACAACTGTACGTGAAGAATATTTAATGGCCTACACAATTACACCTAACATGCCAGTGTATTTTCTCCTCCCAATTACTCCCCAGGGAGATCATTGGGCAGCTGTAGCATTTAAGAATCCCATATCACAGGCAAATATAAATTCTTTCTTCAGCTTGACGAATTAAAAATTTCAAAAAGAAACATGACAGAAGGTATACGACAAGTGGAGTAAAAATAACAACGGCAAACCTCTAAATGAAGAGAGATCAACCCTGGCCAACCATTTGAAATAGTATCTTGTGACTCTGCAAAGAAACATTATAAGTTCATAAAACCATGATTTTCATCTCATAATTGATCTGGCAAAGATTCCAATATATAAGAACAACGTGGATTTTCAAAGTTCGCGAACTATCGTGGTATTTAACTTATGAATCATACGGTGATACTTCGGGAAAGAGGGATAGAGCGCAAACATAGGGACACTAAAAGAGAGATTAACAACCAATTTGGTTTTATGCTTGGTAGATCTATAATAAATATTATATTCTTGCGAAGAAATTGACGAAAATTTTTAGGGAGAAGGAAGATCTACTCATTATATTTATTGATCTAGAGAAAGCCTATAAAACAAATGTCAAGAAATGTCCTTTGGTCGATATTGGAGAAGAACTGGACCAGTATTAGATATATAAAGAATATGTATGAAGAAGGTAGATGTCTTATGTATCTGTATAGTTGGGTTTATTTGTCTCCTATAGACTCCCCAGATACCTTTTTAAACTTTGTTAGCTCCCTGACTTTAGCTTGAAGATTGTATGGAGCTACTTAGTTACTTTTGCTTCTACTCTTTTGAAACTACATAGCATCCTCTTGATGCCAGAAATGGAATCCTTTACTTCATCAAAAAAAATGTACGAAGAACGGAAGAAGCCATCACTAGTGTTAAGAAATCAGGAAATCTTTAATATGACAAGGGTCAATTCCTTGTAAATTTGGGAAAAGTTTAGAATACTTACAATTGAGTAATTAGGAATAGGAATTACTTCCCTTCCTTTTTTGGATTACTTGTAAACACTATTTAAATGGTTGAGGAAATAGTCAAGCAATTCATTCTCAGTCTCTCTTTTTTCCCCATTCTTTACCGCTAGTGTGAGAGCAGTGATAGGAGAAACAAAGGAGTTTCTCATAATGGTAGGTTTACACCAATTATTTGCATTTAGCATGTACTTGTTCTATTTTATAGGTGATTTAGCCGTTACATGTTTACCTCAATAAAGGGATGAGTTCCCATGGTGTAAGCTATTTGCAGACAATATTGTGTTAATTGATGAAACTACTGAGGATGTTAACCAAAACTTAAACTATGGAGAAATTTTCTAGAGAGTGAGGGTTATAGATAGGATAAGTAGAAGTAAAATAGAATATATGCACCACATTTTTAGCCAACATAAGAAAGTGAAGTTGAGGTGAGATAAGATGGGATTGTGGTTAAAAGGGATAAGGTAACTTAAAATCATACAAGATGTATGAGGATTTTCCAAACATCACACAAATTCAAACAAGATGTTCTTGAGAGCAGTGCAGACCTGAATTAAGACGTCTGCACCCCACCAGCGAAAGCTCACTTAAGTTCATGCAATTCTGAGTAAGGGTAAGCAAATCATCATTGGTCATCTGTGCTGATACTCTTTCAAGTTTCAATTTCCTCAAACGTGGTGCACTGGACTGGAAGCTTAATGAGGAAATCTCACCAAAGCAATAGCAAAGAGCTAAGACTTGCAAGTTTTTCAAGGTCCCCAAGATATTTTTTACAATAGAATCAGATACTACCTGTTAAGATAAGCAATACTAGTAGGCAACACTGATTTCAAGCACTATTCTGAAATGCACACCATCAAGGACTCGGACAAGATAAACTAACAAAAGTCAGATTTCCAGGCGCAACAAGGTATGGTAGATTGTGTTATACAACTGGATGCCCCTATTTTTCTATCCTCAATGAAATGAACAATTGACATTCACATTCTCTATCCACAAAACTACCTAGACCCAGTTCTAAATGTAGATGTGTATGTCAGACCCTGTAATTGATAAATTTGGAGAAAAGAATCACAGGACACTACTTTATCCCGATAAGTCCTGTTATTACAAGTATATGTCATGAAACACTTGCATTATATTCCCTCTGCCTGATTCCTCTGTTAGTTTGCTTTTTTATGTCAAAACTTTGTAAATTTGACCACAACTTCTGAACTTATATATTAATATTTTTTGAAAATATAATCATTTATGTAGATAGAAAATGATAAAGTAGTGGCTAAATCAACATCCAACTTAAGACCAGATAAATCACCAAATTCCATTCCTTAATTTTATCGAATGATATTAAAAGGTGTCTTTCCAAGCTTTTGTAATTTAAAGTAAAGATGAACAGATTTAGAGACAACGAAGAAACTTTAGTTTCCAAGCCTACATAAATAAGTTTAGACCTTGAAACAGGTTCTATCCCCTCATTTTAACTTTTAAGGATAACGACCCAAGGTAAAGATAACTTTCATCACACTTCATCGTCCATTGGCATTATAGTAACGAAACTAGAAGGTGGTACACTACAGATAGAGAACTCAAGACAATGAGAAAGACTTCATGAAAGTGGTTAGACTTGAGGAACCATGCTTGGAATGGACAAGAGAAAAAGGCGAAAAAGATCTGGAAATGAGTTGCAAGGATCCCACCAATTGTGACAATACTAGTTCTGTCATCACATTTCCTTACAATTTAGATGATTGAAAACCAGTTCAGGCCCTCAACACATCAGCTCATTGAGCATTATTCAATATACACACAACTAATTGAATGAAACTAGGGGGAAAAACTACCAAGAACTTTTGCATAAACACATTACCTGGAAATAAAGAATCAAGGTCTCTAGCCATGGACAAAAAATGGGTACTAGCTTGAGCCCATCTTCACCTAAAGATCCACCTAAACCAACAATAAATGTCCTCAACATTTTAATTGCTGGTCGCAGAACCTCCAATGAAAAGAACGAGAATCCCCAACCAAGCGAAATTTCCTCCAAATTGCAGGACTTTCCAAGCTCATAATACAATACAGGACCGTTATATGGCAAAATAGGAGAATTCTCTAGAATATCATTTTCCTCTCGTAATAGATGCCTGCAGCCTCTGACAATCAAACATTTTAGATGAGGATTTCCACGGACAACATGACCCACTGCATGGCAAGAAACCTGAAATTCCAAAGTGCATAATATATTGGTAACACAGACATGCAGTACTTTGCTGATCTTAGCTCTGGGTTTAAGACGGAACTTTTCAAATTTCATGCTAGACACAAATCATCTGTCTATAAGCATCATTCTACCTCAAATCTATAGAGTCTGAAGCCCCAAAAATTGCTCCCTTCTAACTATTCTGAGATACTACAAGTCAGTAAAAACAAGTGAAAGGCCTTCGTCTCAAAAAAAAAGAACAAGTGAAATGCGTTGGCATCTTTGGTAGTTGTCCATGTAATTTCGGGAGCTTAAATGGAAATGTGGAAAGTTTAGCAACAGAAAGCACATAGGTGCCTGCTGATTTTTAACATTTTCTTCAAAATGCATGGATCTGATTTACAGAAACCTTTAAAAGTTAGAATAAGTTCACTGATTGACTCTAGCTTCTATTTGTCAACAAATTCACTTGGGTTTACAGAAGGTATACATGTCCTGAAATACATAATTGTATAGAATTATGTGGAAACTGCCCTTTTAGGAGCTTAGACAGTTAAAACGGGAGCCTTTTTTTATTGAGTCTTTGGTAGCTCTGTCATGTGTTGTCGCATGTCAGAGTCTTTTATACAGGCCAGATACACAGAATTATTATTTTCACTATGGCAGGTGGTGAGGTTCTACCTAAGGCCTCCACCTCTTTCAACACAAACCTGAAGCACAAAATGCAGCAAGTATTTTCCATGGACTTGAAACAACTTATTCCCTAGAACACACTGATAACATAAAAATCCACATATTTTCCAGAAAAAACTTGGACAAAGCAGACTTTAAGTTCTTCCAGGACTACTTACAAACCTTAGTATCCGATACATCAAGCATCTCCAGTGATGATCCTGAAAATTTATATAGAGAATTGTCGACAAGATGTGTTTCCCTCAAACAAAGACTTCTTATTCTATGTGTTTGAGAAATAAGCTCCAAAAGCGAAGTCTCATTGATTCCTGCAAATGAGGAGAGTTTTTGAAAATTGAAGTGAATGAAACCACTTTGAAACTGGAAAAGAAAATATAATCACGTCCCACAAATATACTTCATCAAAACAAAATTATGTACCACAAATATAGTTGCCAGCTTCCTCATCTTACACTTAGAGCCTTACATGAGATTCCAACAGTCAAAAAACAATACCTTGAATGCAGTTGCGCAAGAATTTTCTTTGTTATAGGTGCAATGATTAAAAGTTAAGTTCCAATTGTCATCGTTCAAAAAGAAAAAACTCTTTAAACTATCAATAAATTAGTTGAGTTGTAAATTGCTTCGGAAACAGATTCAGGTGAAAACCAAAAATGCAGCATCCTCCGCTAAAATCCTTACTTTTGTGATTTCAGAAAGACTCCAGCATTCAAGCTTGCAGTTTTATTTTGAAAAAGGGAGTTCTTGTATCCACATTGAACTAAATATTATCAACAGTCACATTTGAAGATGCAAAGCAGTTACTGCTAACCATACTTTCAAATAAGAGATTCTAATGTACAAACTTCTGTTCTGTTAACAAACATTAGCATGGCGGAGGCAAGGCAGAAAACAAAAGCCAGAACATTGCTCACCTTTGCAACCTCCTATATGCAGAATTTGAAGTTTGTAAGCTAAAGAATTGGTGTGGTCTGCCATTTTCATTTCCACAGCGTCAAATCTGGAGATATTGCGGCAAAGTGACAGGACACAATTGTGCCCAAATGAAGTATCACATGCAAAGATTGAATGTAGCTCAACACATTTCAATACTAAAATGGATATGCCAGAATCCGTTATGGAAGTACATGCATTGAGGTTAATACAACACAAGGAAGGGCAGCACTCTGCAATATGTTGGAGATCAGAATCTGGAGATTATCAAAGAGAAGCAAAGTTAGCTCAATGCAGAGGGCATCATATCATTAAGAGTGTACAAGCAAGCTGAATTTCCAAAAAAGATCTTCTAAAAGCTCGAGAAAAGTACAGACAAGATTCTAAGGCAACATATAGATGTGATTCCCAAACTATATGCATGAGAAACTGGAAGTGGTGTCACTTACACAACACAATATAACAGATAAAAGCAATACTCAACATTTGGATAGCTAGAGTTTTGGGAAAAGCAAAGGAACCACACAACATAAAACAATTCTTTTGAGACTAGCAGCAGTATTTCTGTTTCATACTGTTCTTTTCTTTTAGTCTTTTGAGTCTGGTTGTTCAACCGTATAGATTGCATAATTTTGCCGGGCCGGAACCAAGCAAAGATAAGAGAATAGTTCTTTTTACAGTGGTCTTCCTCCTTTTCCCTTTAGGATAAACCTTTCTAAGATATCAGGTATTATTTTCGGGCTTCGTCCCTAAGCATTCTTTTCATAACCAGAAAATGCTAAGGCTCATACACTTCACCAAGAATCAAGTACAGTGGGAAGAATGTTCTTTAAAAAAAATCAGTTTTAAGGGCCAGAAAATGAAAAATGATTTCCCGGAAAGAGACTTTTCCTTTGGTTGTGGGATGGGGTTTGAGCTAGCTGGACAAATATCATACCATAGATATCTGTTCGACCCTCCAATATGAGTTTTGTAATATTTGAGAGCTGCCTAGAAAAATGAAACGCTGGTACATCAGGACATGTCTCAACATTGGAAGATGTTGATATCTGCAGCATCACAGCAGGGAATGAAGCTATAACTGAGACCTTTGCGGGTATTACAGGAGTACTGTCCACTGTTAGATCAATGTCTGAGAGTAGTGGGCATCTCTGTAACAATTGGTACAGCTTCATTGTTCTGAAGTTCAAAATATAAGCAGCTTTTAATGTTGTTAGGGATGGAAATGACTTGGAAAAGCACTCAATGGCAGCTTCAAGGTGTAGCATAGAACAATTTGAAACATCCACCACTTGCACTGCTTGAAAAGTCAACACCGGGAAAATTTCCCATGGAATCCGAGATATATCCATATGGCGCTCAAGTTTGAGTGAAAGCTGATTAAGCTTCTTCATCAGTATTTTGTTCAATTTATTGGAAGAAGGAAGCATGTACAGGAGAAGAAGAGGCAGACTAATTTGTGGGCAGCCGGAAAGGTCCAATATCTACAGAGGAGATTCAGAAAAGGAATTAAGCAATGAAAATGGTTGTTAAGTGTTAATTGTATGAAATTTCACTACTTCATTTCCAGTAAAAGAGGAAAAGTGAAGGAAAAAAAATATGTTTTTTTCACTCTGACACTGTAAGTGATATTTTATAATCAAGCGAGCAAGCCTACTTTTGATGATGTTGAATGTGCTAATCTTTTAGTTCCAACAAGTGATTAAAGGGAGAAAGTTGAATTTAGAAATCGTGCCCAAAGTTCTAGCAAGTTCAATTCTTGGAAAGTCTCCAAGAATAGATAGGGTGAAGTGAAAACTATAAACAGAATAATTTGTTCGCATCATTTGAATTGTCTGCAGAATATTAGCGTTGTTCCATCCATTTAGTGAAGACACAATGGAAAAAGATATTAAGCTATCATAATTCAGAAAACTCTACTTCTTAATAGAAAAGGATGTCTAGGTCTAAAATAAGTCATAACACTCCTTGTTTTTTCTTTTTGTTTTCCTTTTGCCTCTGGATAATCACAACACTTCCAAAAAGAATATAAAAGAACTTCATGTGAAATGACTTTCATAATTAAGTTGTCAGATTTGCCACTTTAGTCCCAGGTTTTAAAGCTTTCTAGAATCTTTGATTAGTCAATCAATCAAAATGCATAAGACAACCATGAGTAACGTGGACTATATTTGTCTGGCATCTAAAAGAAAAATGAACGCCAAAACCCACAAACACTGAAAGGATGCTGCTAAAATGTAAACCTTAGTATATTCAGTCAAGCGGACCCTGAGCTGATTACAGTCGCCACCTCCAAGAATGTCTGCTAAGCTAAAGGAACGGGAGGTAGCTAAACTACAGATAGCAACCACACTTCTTTCTGCAAACTTCGAGAAGAAGGGGCATCTTCGTTTCCCTAAAATGCAAACAAAAATACAGAAATGATCAGAAGAAACCTAAATAACACTTGAGCGTTAGTGCTTTGAAAGTAACAACTCAAATGACTGCTCATACCAGCAGCAAATGGCAATGACAAAAGGCTAGTGCGGATCTGTTAACAAAGACAACGGTCACATAAATTACTAAGTCAGTATAATCAAGAAAGGATTCAAATGCCTGTGTAGCAAAGATATCAGGGCAAGAATCATAGGCCTTCAGCTTGTAGCTTTTAGATGTGTAAATTTTTCAAGAAGTAGCGGCAAAAATTTCTTGCACCTAAAAGGGAGACACCTGTTCGTGAGTTTCATTTCACATTAAGACCTTACAGATATAATATCTCCATCAATTATCAAATTGGAACACTTTATAAGCAGGAAAATTTGGACTAAGATCAATGCACCTGCAATGTTATTACATAAATCAGATATGCAAGGAAAACCAAACAAGTGAGCTGCCCCATACGCACAAGAAAATTGAGTGAGATGTTCAAAATCTATTAAATAGGCATGTCATCAACAAAGATAAGAGTCACACGAACAAAATGTCATAAAACAACAAAAACAAAGAGGAAAAAACACTATTTTTTTGGTTAAAAAAGAAAAGTAATATCTACTTCTGGAAGAATATTGCAAAAGTCCATATCAGCGGTGATTACTAATCTCACTAAGTAGGCTAGATTATTCTAACATGGTTTCCTTACACGGATTGTTAAACCTGATTTGCTAATGTGGTGTCACTTTAGCATGCAGCCGGGCAAAACTAGTTGCAGTTTTCTTCAAGTCTGAAAGAATACGGTCACTACAAATTGTCAACCCCCCCCCCCTTTCAAGCCTCTTTCTGGCACACACGAAGACAGACAAAATTCATTGGAAATATCATGTTATTTAACTCAATCCCCACAGTATCTTATACCTCTGTTAAAATTTCAAGGCAAGCATCACCAGTGGAGCTCAAAAGATCAGATGGATTGGTGTTAGCTGCAAGCCATAGTAGAATAGCATCACAGAGATGCTTCTCACTGTGAAAAGTCGCAATGAAATTAGGATTGCAGTTGAAATGGGACATTGCATCAGACAGCCCTTTATTTTAACAGATAAAGAGAGTACCAACCTATCTACTGTCAAACAAGGATGCTTTACACAGGAAAGCAACAATTCAAAAGGGACATTGTGAAATGAGTCACAGGATGCCATCCATATCTGCAGTAAGAAAGAAAATTACATCTGGAACAGTTGTTGGGAAGTAGAAAGAATCGTCTGATGTGACATGCCAACTAACAATTCAAAATAATTAAGACTAATATGAAGGACAACATGTTTTCTCTGGCTTATTTTGCTAAATCACAGCAACAGCTCCTGGGCTTGTTTTGTAGCTAGAAATGTTCCTGCTTATATTCGAAGTGATATACTTTTGATATTTCAGCAGAACTGACCTAAAAAACACACTATTAACTACAAAAGTGAAGTAAGAAATTTGAAAAGCTGAAGCAGATCTAATGGCATGAAAAGGTCTTTAAAACAAATGCAAAGTCTAACAAGATAACAGTGGGATTACGAGGTAGCGGGAGAGGCCATGGAAGATAGGGTGAAAGGTGAGTGCAAAGGTCAAGGTACTTGACGGGGTAGAGGGAGGTGGTATGGACAGGATGAGAAGGTAAATTGGCTACTGGTAGCAGAGTAAGGGTGTGGATAAAAGGATGGTCTTCAAAACACGTGAGCATATTTTTTTTCTATGTTTCTAAAATGGTTCTTTCCTTTAAAAATGTTTTGAGGAATATATTTCTTTTGAAAGAAACAAAACATCATTCTCTCACCCGCTTACAACATTCTCAAAACAACAAGATGAATAGAACCTCTTATATTATCAAAGACCCCTCAGAAAGACAAATCTATTCCAGTTACCACGCTGATTTTTTTTTTTGTAACAGTTATCAAAATTCACATTTCACACTGAATGGCTAACTCTGACCACATGCGATAGCAGTGTTTCCAGAGAACTTGTCAAAAAACCGAGAATACCACTGACCTTATCACTGAATGATGTAAAGTTACTGCAACTAAACAGCAAAATTGCTGCCAATTTTTTTGATAAACCTGTTTTTTCACAAAAGTTACCATGGAAAAGAGAGAATTGCATGATGGAAATGGAAAAAAGACAGTAATTGGAGGGAAGAGAGAGAAATCAAGGACGAGCAGGGATAGACAACAACAACATACCCAGTGGAATCCCACGAGTGGGGTCTGAGAAGGGTAGAGTGTACGCATACCTTACCACTACCTCGTGGAGGTAGAGAGGTTGTTTCTAAAAGACCCTCGGCTTGAGCAGGGATAGACAAAGAAACATAAAAGGATATGCAGATACGATTTAGTTGACCATCCCATAGAGGTATGCTATGCGTATATACATTCAAATCAAACCAATCAATTCAAGAAAACATTGACTGACAGAACAATTTTGGGACTTGGACAAAGTACAATTTAAGCACTTACAAAGTTCCTCGCCAGATAACCAGTCAGTTGAGGAATAAAATCAATTGCTGCATGATATCCCATGTTAATCTATAAGAGATAACCCATGGAATAACATTAAAAATGTAATATGACGAGCAATATGCTGCAAATATCATTTTTCCAGTTGCTAAAAATCAAAGATATTGTTACCATTCTCTCTACCATAATCCCAGATATGGACCAAATCTTCTAAGCACAATTGAGGAGGCCAAATCCTGATTTCAGATGTTACATAGTCCAGCCAACTTCGACAAACCAAAAGAAGCTTGTCCACTCCAAAAAATAATGCAGCCTTGCAGAATAAATGTGCAAGATCAGATATTTTATCAAGAAAAGGTCCAGGATCTGATATTAGAAATTATTGAACAAACAAGAAGAAATTGCATCTGATCACTGGTCAGAGACTTACAAAGCAAATATCCAGTCAAAAGGGACTTCAGGATGTAGTAAAACATCAAAGAGGGAAAATGAACATCTTTCCGACGAATATGGAGCGGATTCAACTTTATATCCTTCTTTTACCCTCTTCCCGGGGAAGAGAAAGGGAAAAAAAACAAAAATCTAGATGCGAATTTTTAATAAGAAAAAATATTTTATTGATAAGATGTCCTTAATTGACAAAAATCTGAATGCATAAATGCATGAAATCTTTAAACAAGATATATTTGTGACTACTTTGGAGGGTAATCAATGTTATCCTAGATAACAGTCCTAAGTTACAACATTGCGATGCAAAGACAAACCTTCCTGAACTAAAGTTGGAGCATGCTTTTTGTCCTGGAGTATTCCAGCATTGGGCTCAATGCAAACACAGCACACAATGATAAGTGTAGCATCCTTTCGTAAAAGCTTCACCTTCTTCAGTGACCCCAGATAAAGAGAGAACTCAACTTAACGAGTGCGAGGCATGCTTTTCCTATGATTGCAAATAATCTCCTCCTAGATCTTTTGCAAAAGGATATATATATATATAAAAATGGTTTAGAGAAGTCACCTTCTAAGGTTCTTCCCCTCTCATGTGCTTCCACTCACGTACGTTAATGTGTGAATAGTAAATGCTTAAGACAATATGATTGCTAGCTAACCTATCCTACATTTTAGTAGGTACAAAAAAGTTGAAAAGAATGTCACCAAGATAATCTATGGCATATATAGTCCGATAAACACGTGCAACTATCAAACTCAGCACTGTTTGGAACATGAGAGAAAAACCTTGAAATTACGAATGATAGTTGACAGTTATAGACAGGTAAACCACCTCGGACAAGGAATCCTTAGTTAAACAACACTCCCACTACCATCCATCACATATGCTTGCATGATTCCTTTTTGGGGTTGCTTCAAATTTTCACTTTTGTGAAAAGGAAAATCATCCTAACACCTATATTGCATCAAATGATGATATTGATCCAGGAGGGAGGGAACCATAAAAGGTTAAACAACTTGGCTTGGATAGATTCCAAACTGAATGAGATAGAATTGAAGGCACCATTTAATGAGCACAAATATGCTTTTAGTAGTAAAGTGGCTTAAGCAAAGGAAGACGAAAATGAATTAATGAAGAGCCTCTTGTTTACACCTTCGTTTTGGATGGTTAAATAAGGGGAAAAGTAGGTACATATTTGTACAATCAGGGAGACATTTACCTGTGGTTGTGACAGTATGTATTGGCGCCATCTCTAAATACCAAATCGAGAGAAAATGAATCCCAGGCCCTTCACAGATAATATTCACTTGTCCCAGAGGCATAATCTTTGGAAGATAACAAAGGGTTTTTTTGTCATCGATGACCTTTTGAGAAGAAGTATAGTTAACCTCAAGGATTAACTTTAAAAGTGTTTGCTAAAACTACCAAAGGGCTTCACTCACACCTTCTGCTCCTCAGGCCACCATACTGCCAGAACCATCCCATTCCCCTGCTCTGCCATTTATCTTACTGTCATTTTCTCAGAACTACACTTTGGAAACTCCGTTGTGGAAATTCACTGTTTCCCTTCAACCTCTAACAATCTATTAAGCTCGAACAACTTTGTATTTACTAATTTTTAACTAAACCCACCAATCCTAGGTCCAAAAAGGCATCATAACATATCTTTTTTGTTTGATAGTGAGACATATTGAATCATTTGGCTTTTAATACTGAAGAAAAATCACAGATGTCCCATGACAAGGCCGTACCAATTCATAGACTTAGATGCAAATATTTGTAATTTATGAAGGGGAACCTTACAGAAATGGTAAAGTTGTCTCCACCAGGTTCGAGCCGCTCAGGGTACGGTGCTTACACGGATCTTGTGTGAACGCAGGATTGTTCGTGCACCGGGCAACCCCTTTTTATGAATTTTTGGTATACCGTGCTGAATGAATATGACATAGACCCTCTATCAGGTTTCCTTAGTTCCCTTTGTTTTTGTTTTTTTCTACTACCGAGAAACCCCCCCCAGGACCATGGGTAAGTTCCCTACATTTATAATGGACGAGTGGGTTTTTGTAATGATACACAGTTAATACCTCCTTGGTGCTGTTCTGATTGACTGAAATATATTACCTCATTACAGTCAATACCTCCTTGGTGTTGTTCTGATTGACTGGAATATATTACCTTATTTAACCCCCACCCCCCTCAAAAAAAGGAGGCATGCTGAACTCTTATCCATTACAAGGGCGAGGCTTTTCATCCGGAGACACTATGACCATCACTAAGCTAACAAAAGTAGTAAAGTACTCTCACAGGTTTCCAAGTGACCGACAGAAAATACATCAGCCGAACCTCTTCAGCAGATAAAAGTAATTGTTGAAAACAATGCTGGTAACTGGAATTCTTACCTCATACAAAGGAAGGAAGTTTTCTGAAGTAAGGTCCAATGAACATCCAAAGATAAATCTCAACATACTCAAAAGTGACTCCATGTCCCAATGAATAGATATAGAGTCAAAGCAAGATTCACTGAAACAGTTAAACCATATAATAAAGAGGTAAGGTAATCTCTCAAAAGAAAGTAATTATGTTATAATATTGTCCAAATTCTTCACATTATATCATGTACTCCCCCTATCCCAATTTATGTGGCGGTGTTTTGACTAGGTATGGAGTTTACAAAGAAAGACTTTTGAAAATTGTGGTCGAAGACAAACCACCATAAACATCTGTATGGTTATAAATCATCTCACTAAGAGTAAACTTAGTGAGAGATTTAGTCTCCTGTAAATTGTGTCCAGGAGACTAAATGGGTAGGCACTAAGGCGCGAGAGGTAGACGGGTACAAGCTGTGGTACTCAGGAGGTGTGAGGAATAGGAATGGGGTAGGTATCCTAGCGGAGAAGGAGTTGAGAGAGCAAGTGGTGGAGGTTAGGAGGGTCAATGATAGGTTGATGACAATTAAGTTAGTCCTTGGAGGGTCTACTTTGAACATTATTAGTGCGTACGCACCACAAGCGGGCTTGGATGAGGAGGAGAAGAAACGCTTTTGGGAGGTTTTGGACGAGGTAGTGGGAGGTTTGCATGATACTGAGAAGCTTTTCATTGGAGGAGATTTCAATGGGCACATCGGGGCATCTTCGAGGGGTTATGACGATGTGCATGGAGGCTTTGGTTTCGGGGATAGGAATGAAGGGGGTGCCGCACTCTTGGATTTCGCTAGAGCCTTTGGGTTGAGAGTAGCTAACTCTAGTTTCCCGAAGAAGGAGGAGCACTTGGTTACCTTCCGTAGTTCGGTGGCCAAGACTCAGATAGACTTTTTGCTCCTTAGGACAGGTGATAAAGGTCTTTGTAAAGACTGTAAGGTTATCCCAAGTGAGAATCTTTCGACCCAACATAGACTCTTAGTGATGGATTTAGAGATTAAGAAGGAGAAAAAGAAGCGGATTGTGGATGACCGGCCTAGGATTAAATGGGGTAGCCTGACTATGGCCAGTGCACTGGAAATAGGGGAGAAGTTGTTGACTAGGGGGCCTGGGGGAGTAGTGGGATGTGGATAATATGTGGGATACGACTGCTAGTTGCATAAGGGAGACGGCTAGAGAGGTGTTGGGCGTCTCGAGAGGTCGTTCTGGCAAGCATCGAGGGGACTGGTGGTGGAATGGAGAAGTAAAAGGAAAGGTGGAGGCTAAAAAGGGGTCATATGCGAAGTTGGTAGAGAGTAAGGATGAGGAGGAGAAGCGAAGGAATAGGGAGGCGTATAAGATAGCTAGGAAGGAGGCTAAGTTAGCGGTAACAGCAGCTAAAACGGCAGCCTTTGAAAGCTTATACGCGGCTTTAGAGGAGAAAGGTGGGGATAAGAAGTTATACAGGTTAGCAAAGGCTAGAGAGAGGAGGACTCAGGACCTTGACAAAGTGAAGTGCATCAAGGACGAAGATGGCAAAATACTAGTAGATGAGGTACTCATTAGGAGGAGATGGCAGTCTTACTTCCATGGACTCTTGAATGAAGAGGGGGACAAAAGCTTTGTGCTGGGAGATTTGGCACACTCGGAGAGGCGTCGTGACTATGATTATTGTAGCAGTATAAAGGTTGAAGAGGTTAAGGTTGCGATTCGTAAGATGCGAAGGGGTAGGGCGACGGGGCCAGATGAGATTCCCGTTGATTTTTGGAAGAGCTCGGGTGAGACAGGTGTGAAGTGGCTAACCGAGTTGTTTGATGGTATTTTCAGAACGGCAAAGATGCCTGAAGCTTGGAGATGGAGCACGATGATTCCTTTGTACAAGAACAAGGGCGATATTCAGAGTTGCAACAACTATAGGGGTATCAAATTGCTAAGCCACACTATGAAGGTCTGGGAGAGGGTGGTGGAGTTGAGGTTGAGACAGATCGTGCCTATTTCAGAGAACCAGTTCGGCTTTATGCCAGGACGCTCGACTACAGAAGCTATTCATCTCCTTAGAAGACTGGTGGAGCAGTACAGGGAAAGGAAGAAGGACTTGCACATGGTGTTCATCGATCTAGAAAAGGCGTATGATAAAGTCCCTAGGGAGGTCCTTTGGAGGTGCTTGGAGGCTCGAGGTGTACCCGTGGCGTACACCAGATCAATTAAGGACATGTATGAGGGGGCCAAGACTCGCGTTAGAACTGTGGGAGGAGATTCGGAGCACTTTCCCGTGTTGATGGGGTTGCACCAGGGATCGACCCTTAGCCCGTTTCTATTTGCCTTGGTAATGGATGTATTGACGCGGCAAATACAAGGTGAGGTGCCATGGTGCATGTTATTTGCGGATGATGTAGTTTTGGTGGACGAGACTCGCGGAGGAGTTAATGCTAAGTTGGAGGTTTGGAGACAGACCCTCGAGTCTAAGGGGTTTAGGTTGAGCAGGACCAAGACTGAATATATGGAGTGCAAGTTCAGTGAGGCGACTCAGGATGATGACGTAGAAGTGAAGCTGGATACACAGGTCATCCAAAAGAAAGGGAGTTTCAAGTATCTTGGGTCTATTATCCAGGAAAATGGAGAGATTGATGAGGATGTCACTCATCGTATTGGTGTTGGGTGGATGAAATGGAGGCTCGCATCTGGAGTCTTGTGTGATAAGAAGGTGCCTACTAAACTTAAAGGCAAATTCTACAGAGTGGTGGTCCGACCAGCTTTGTTGTATGGAGTAGAGTGTTGGCCAGTAAAGAACTCCCATATTCAAAAGATGAAGGTGGCGGAGATGAAGATGTTGCGATGGATGTGCGGGTTTACTAGGAGAGATAGGATTAGGAATGAGGATATCCGAGATAAGGTGGGTGTGGCGTCGGTGGAAGATAAGATGCGGAAAGCGAGGTTGAGATGGTTCGGACATGTGAGGAGGAGAGGCACGGATGCTCCAGTGCGGAGGTGTGAGAGGTTGGCTATGGATGTTACAGGAGAGGACGAGGTAGACCGAAAAAGTATTGGGGAGAGGTGATTCGACAGGACATGGCGCAGTTGCAGCTTACCGAGGACATGACCCTAGATAGGAAGGTGTGGAGGACGCGGATTAGGGTAGAAGAGTAGTAGGTTGAAGTGTGTGTAGGCTAGTAGGTAGGAGTGTTTTTCCTTATTGTCCCGACTAGTAATCGTAGTGCTACGCTTATAGTTTCTTGTTCTTGGATTCCTCGTGGAGTATTTTGTGGCAGTGCTGTCTGTTGTTTGTTACTACATATTACTTGTATCGTCTCTTGTAGTTTTATCTTGTATTTTTATCCTGTATCATTGTTACGTCCTTTTTAGCCTATTTTTAGACTGTTTTGTCTTGAGCCGGGGGTCTATCGGAAACAGCCTCTCTACCTCACCTCTGAGGTAGTGGTATGGACTGCGTACACTCTACCCTCCCCAGACCCCACGCTGTGGGAATACACTGGGTATGTTGTTGTTGTTGTTGTTGTTGTTTCTGTTCTTTAAGCATTCTCTACTTCGAACCATCGCCGGAGCTAAGACCGGCATCTTCGGACACGGAGCTCACAGCCTCACCGGAGCCTGAAGCTTCATATCGCTTCATCTCTTACTTATTTTACTTGCATTTTTACTTACTAATCTCACAATATTCAACTGCTAATAACCGTATCTAACGAGTTAAGCCAAAAACGCGTGTCCTTGACCTCATATAAATTCAACTGTACCGTTATCCAGTAAACACATTCTACATTGAAGTAGCAAAATCAGTATTTTGTGTTCCCAACTCGTTTCAGAGTAAAACAAATTTGTACAACTATACTCAAACTCATTCATACATAGTTCTTCAGTAAAAAAAAAAGAATTACACCTGAAGCTTCCACTCAATAGTCCGTGAAAGTACGAAGACTGCTGAATGAGCCTGCACTTCAATAAAAAACAAGTGAAACGAAAAAAAGCAAAAACTAACCACTTTTTTGTATAGATGTTGAAGGTAAAACAGAGAGAAATAAACAATAAAAGGTAATTTGCCTTTGCCGATTAGCTTTGATTTTTATGATTGGGCGCTGGGCAAGATATGTTAAGTCCCATTGACTGATTTCATCTGTTGAAATGACAATCTCTTCGTGATCTCCATCTAGTATAGACCCGTCGGAGTCGATACAGTTGAGAATTACTGTGTCGCCGTCGTCTGTATCGGCGTTGGATGCCATTACTGGGAGTTTCTGGTACCGGATTTCAGGTAGTGAAGACGAATGAGAAGAAGTGGTGCCCAAATGCCAAAAAAAAACAAAAGGCTTGCTGCTGCTCTTTTTGTCAGGGTGCACGGTTTTGTAAATTATCGGTTAGGTTTATCGATTTTCGATTTGTCAACATGCAAAACCGATAACCAAATCAATGAGATATTCGTTATCGGTTTTTGATTAATCAGTTTTGGTCCTTAGCGGTTCGATTTTCGATTTAACCGATAAGAAAATACTTCTATAATTTTTTTTGTTTTCTCTTATTTTCATCTACATATATACACTACTTTCGTGCATAAAAGTCTATACAAATTACAAGCATAAGCAAATTCAAATATGTTATTACTAAAACAAACTTATTTTCTTTCTTGTTAACTAGCAAACTTGAATGTAGTAGCAACGCTAGAAATCTCTCAAAAAGAAAAATAACACCGATAGCTACAATCCCACCAAACCAACGTCTTTAGAAAAAAAACAACAACACTAAAACAACAACTATAAAATGCAAAAAAATAATAGGGTATATATTTAAAATCTAATGTCACTATTATAATTATGGATAAAAATATAGTTTTAATATAATCTTATTAGTACCCCTCTTTCTTGCTCTGCTTGCTTATTAACATAGAAAGCAGTGCAAGATCATGGAGATTTTGAGGGCCTTATTAATCCCTTTTGAAGAAGAGTATCAATCTCTCTTTTACATAAATCTAAATATTCTGAATTCATTTGGCAAGGTCTTGCCTCAGTGGGAATATTATCTTGAGAAAATTCTTCCTCATAAGAAAGACTTACCACATGTTTTTTTCCTTTTCCAAAATACATTTGAGTGATCTCCACATATCTGTGGGGAGAATTGAGACTTTACAAAATCTCAATCTTAAATAGTAATCATTATTTTAAAAACTTTTTCATCAGAAAATACATTAATTCTTCAAATCACTAATTCATAAAATGAAGGTGGCTATTAAATGGAAAATTAAGGCCTCAACTTTCAATGAACATGCCATTAATTAAATATAAATCAAATCTTTTCCCCTTCTAACTGAACGTGCCACTAATTAATCATAATTCACGTCTTTTCCCCTTCTAACTTCTATGCTTAAGTGTCTACATTTAGTAAAGTCTTTTCCCCTTCTAACTTCTATGCTTAAAAGTCCACATTCAGTAAATTATTTATTTTCCTTTAGTACTCCATTACTCTAATTTATTTTCACGTTTTTCCTGGCTTTTCATTTTCCTGCATTAGATGAATCTGTAATGTAATTACACTTATAAATAGAGTGCATTTTTAAGACATTTGATATCATTTGTTCATCTCAAATCCTTATTGTTGTTGGTTAAGTTGATGGATACAAAAAGAGAGGTATTAATATTTATTTTAGAATTTTATTGTCTTATTTTCTACCGTAAAAGTTTTAAAAAAAACAAGTACATTTATTCTCTTTTCACTTTGTAAGCGTCAAAGTTAGTGTTTTAATTTACTTCTATGTAATATGAAATAAGTATATGGAATTTGATTTATATTTGTTTATATATTGATCTTGTTACGAGATAACTAATCATGACATCGTATTCTCTTATTTCTCATATATGATTTGAAATGTTTAATTTAGTTGTTAGTTTAAATCATGCAAGCGAAGCACCAAGAAGTCGATAATGTTATATCAAAAGTTCAATGAATATTCTTTTATTAAAATTTACAGATGAAAGGAGTCATAACCTCAAATCAAATAAATGATACGTATATGTGCAATTATGATTTGTATATATCAATTGAATTTTCTTATTTCGATAACTATGAAGCATCTCTATGACAAATAGTTACTACTATTTTTTTTGCACATGTATATCATGACATTGATAATGATTTATTAGCGGTCATCATAAGAAAGACATATATTGATCAAATCTTTTATACAATTTCTATGAAATGTTATTTTCATTCAACAACAACTTTTTGATATGTATGCATTTGTAAAAAAAGAGGCCCTACCATTCTTTTAAAATAAGACAACATATTAATAAATAAAAAGCATGCAATTTAATTGATTATGTGCATTTATGTTCTTGATAAAAAAAACTACTTAGTACAAGAAACATTCCCAAAATTCAATTTTTACCTCTAGAAATAAAGAATATTATCATATTCATAATTTTAAAGCAATTTTCACTACGTTTGTATTTTGGAATGAAAATAAATATCAGCCGAATAGACTGACAAATTTCATCAGTTCACGCTTGAATTTTCATCTTTTAAGATTTAGTGCAACTCATTACATACATATTTAGTACTATTTATACTATTTTTACAATATTTATACTAATTAGCATGAGATACACGGGCAACGCAAATTTATTATAATTTTGTAAAACGTTTTTTTCTAATCAATACTTGGTGGGATATAGTAAGATAGAGGTACTATCATATAATCAACATGAGTCAGGCCAATATAAGTTTTATACAGTAATAGGGGTCAAACGTGCAACGCACGTTCTCAGAACTAGTAAGCTAAAAAATGTACCAAACAAGGTACTAATAATACACAAGACTAATGCATTCATTATTTTTGTTAATACACTCTATTAAACGACGCCTTAGTTTTTAAAGTTTGTCAAAAGTTATTAATATTAAAATCTAGCAGTGATGTAGCTATATTGATTCAAGAGTATTCACTTGAACACCGTTTATTAAAAAATTATATTATGCATATAGAAAATAATACTGTGTATATAGGTTAAAAATAACTTTTTAGAGATATATACTAAAATTTTGAACATCCTTAGCAAAATTTCTAGCTTCGTCGTTAAATTTAGTGAGAACCCATATTTGAAGATATAGTTTTTGAATAATGCTAAATGACGCAACAACTTTTGGCACAACTTAACACAAATCCACCTTTTTGGATATTAAAGTAACTTCACACGGTTTTTAAAGGTAACTTTGTAACTTTCTAATTTTTGCCCGCCCAAAATACCCTTTTCGATTTTAACCCAAAAATTTCAAATTTTTTGGCCCTCACCCCTACCTCACGCCCAACCCCATCACCCGCCCCCCCCCCCCTATCTCATACCCAACCCCTCTTTGTTACCTTCTCTATCCAGCAAATTAAAGAAAAATAGTCAGTAATTCATCAAATTTTTTTCTTCAATTACAAAGTTTCCATCACCACCACCAACTCCGGTGAAGCTCTCACCACCAAACGAACTCCCTCCGATCTCCTCTTCTCCTCCCACAAACACCAGTTGCTATATTGAAGTGCAAGAAACTGCATTTACCTGTTGGTCATACTTGACTTCAGTGTCTTCTCAACTTTGGCAGCCTAAAACTTGTGCTTGTGACACATTTTTAACTTCAGGAAACCACTGAACTCTTGCCTCCTCTCTCTAATTCTAATTTTTCCTCCCTATGCTTGTTTCACTTTAGGTACCGATATGATCTGTCTGTGGATGAAGCAGCCGAGTTGGCTAGACGAGCAATTTATCATGCTACATTCCGTGATGGTGTTGCTAGTGTTTACAATGTCGGACCAAATGGATGGAAGAAGCTATCAGGCGACGATGTTGGAAACTCCACTACCACTACTATCCCGTCGAAGTAGCAGCTGTGGAACAGGAAATGGGTGAAGTGCTAGTGGCCTGAGGAAAAATGAAACCAAGATCATATATGTTCTTGCAATCTGTAAACCGAAATTTTTTTACCCACACCCACCAAGTAATGCAAGACTCTCTACACTTTTCAAATTTTAACTGCTTAGATTAAATTATTTCGTTTAGTATAAAAGAAAATCTGATCGGGGTTAAAACTCCGGCAATGTTTATTATTTTCTTTTGGCTAACACTCATTTTTCTTGTTGTTTGTTGGACTGATTTGAATCTAATTTTTTAATGTTTTTCGGCAGTGTATTACGTTCTCCGGCAATTTCATTTTTCTTTGTTCAACCCTATTATGCATTTTTTTTCTTTTAGAGATGTGCAATATTCATTTTATTTTCTAAATATTTTGAATTATTGATTATTGTAACCTATAATACTTTTTATGTAGTTTTTAAATACATAAATTTTATTTCAAAAAAATTAAAGAACCTATGTCCGAATTCACAGTTTGGTATCATATTCTGAATCAAGACAATCTGGGATGGAGGGGGTATCATTTAACTATAATAAGATAACATGATACACAATTCAAATTTTACACATAAAAATATAACAAAGTTTATTTATTGAAATTAGTTTAGTAGCAGCCATTTACCAACAACAGGCAATAACGATTACTGTTCCTTCCAAAAAAAAAAATCACTCACAATATAAGACAAGCTTGGTTTAGAAGTTCACATTCACATTTTACATGACTAAGGAAGCGGCTGAGAAAACACAAGCTTAACACGTTTTTCTTTATCTTTTTTATATCTGAATGCCTTTGTCGAGTTGGTTGGCATCATTCGCTTCTTTCTCTCTTTTCATTGTCCGCCTCCGCCCAAACAGATACACACTAACCTACCTGAAATAAAGTAAAAGCCTGGTAGGATCTTTTTGGCCTTTAGAGTTCCTTTTGAAAAGGAATTTGCTTTCGGTTGGATGACTACATACAATAAACTCAATAATAAAATTTGACGGGATAAAGAAAACAAGGTATCTAACTTTTCAAAGAAAGTAGATACAAAATTTTCAGCTCTTTTAGGACTCTAGTCAAAGAGTACAGCTAAGAGAAGACTTAATACTTTGCATCTATGGCTCACAGGCCAAAATGAAGACTAATACAATTTACTCAGTTGTTCCAATGACTTTCATGGTTATACTCCTAACTTCGAAACCCATGATCGACTTCACAACTAATAAAAATTAGGTATATCAAGGTATACAATTTACAGCAGATAGGAATCTTCTGTGTTGACAGTAAATTCCCTGGGATAGGCATCATTGCACTAAGGAAGATAGTTGGTTTGTCTGTGCCAACACTTGTGCACCACTGGATGTGTTGGAAAAGGTTAGACAAATACAGAAATCTCTAAAGCTCGTCTATACAAAGCAAACATGATCATGACCCCGAGTGCAGTATCTCTTTTAGAGACATTACTTTCACATGTATGCTTGAATGTTGTGGTTGTAATAGTTTCAGAAGACAACATGTCAAATTAGATTGTCAAGATCTTCTATCAAACTTCTTGTCACTAGGTCGCTTCTTTTCTGCCTCCCGGCGTCTTTGTTGTCTGTGGAAAAACAAAAACAGAACATCACTGCACCCTCTGCCAAATGAAACATCAGACATGCCTACATCTGGAAAACAAGGAGGATGAAATATGGAGGGGAACGTAAATAAAAGTTTAAGAAGAGCGTGTGAGCGAAACAGACAACATGGATTGCTCCTATAATGTTTAATTGAAGTCAAATATTAGAGTTGATTGATTGATACGTCCACAAATAGAGTTTCAATTTAATGTTATGTGAGTAATACTTAGAGTTACATAAATTAAAATAATTTTAAGTTTTTTAATTAAGTCAAACATTATAATGACTATTGTTATATTTACAATTTGAGTTTCAATTCAATCTTATAATACTTAGAGTTATATAGATTGAAGCAGTTCAAGTTCTTAATTAAAGTCAAAACACTATATTGACTCATTGTTACATCCGCAAATTGAGTCTAAATTCAAAATTTTAAATAAAGTCAAATATTTGTGTTGACCAGTTGTTACATCGACAAATTGAATCTCAATTCAATCTTATAATACTTAGAGTTACATAAATTGATGTCAATGCTGCCTTTTTTTTTCAAAATTCTCCTTTATTTTAGTAGGCGTCACTCTTCTTCATCTGGCCGCATTGCATCAATATGGATCCAATAATTCATTGGGTGTACATTCAGAGATGAATGAAATTGCTTCTTACCCTTATTTAAGTAATTCAATTTATTTCAATTGAAGTCAAATTTGTATTGACTATTTGTTGAGTGTACAAATTGAGTCCTAATTCAATCTTATAATACTTAAAATTATATAAATTCAAGCAATTCAATTTATGAATTTAAGTTAAATATTTGTGTCAACATTCGATCCACACATCTTCTTCACCTTTGTATTTTTATTTTTACTAATTTTGTGTATTCTATATTATTTTTAATTAATTTTATGTATATTTTAGATCTTAATATTTTAAATATTACATTTTTATGCAAAAATATACTTAATTATTAGTTTTAAGGTCATTTTATATGTTGTAAAAGTTTTCCTAATATTTCTATTTTCATTAAAAAAAATTATTTTTAATTTATTTAATATATTCTACATTATTTTTATAAATAAGTATTCGGTTACCAGTTCCAAGGTTATTTCATATGTTGAGGTTTTTTTTACACTTTTTTTATTTTTATTATTTATTTTTAAAATTTTCATAATTAATATGACAACTCAATTATAATATTTTGTTCAAAACAATGTTTTTATTAACTTTAACTGCGTATAATATTTTAAAGTAAAATAATCAAGTTTATTTCTTTCTTAATGAATATAAGTATGATGGTTACTTAATTAATTTAATTATTTATAATTTATGTATAATAAAGTAATAAACTTAAAATTAATTATTATATATAAAAAAATATTAGTAAGAGTAAAAGAGATAATAAAAATGAAGAATTATAAATACTTCCATGTAGGATATAAAACTACTCCAAGATAAAAATTAATAGGCATGTAAATTAATATATTGAAAAATAAAATAATTTAGTGGGTAGAGTGTGTGTCAGTAATGAAAGATAAATGGTAAAGGAGGGGTGGGGACGAGCAGGGCGGGGGGTGTTAGGGGTTAGGGAATACTAGGATGGGATTGAAGATAATGGCTTGGAGGGAACTTTGGAGGAAAAATAAATAGTTTGGAGTCAATTTTACTTTCGGACATTATAGACTTTTTACTAGAGTTGTATCAAGTTATGGCAAAAGTAATTGTGCTATTTAGCATTACTCAAAAAAAATTATAAAGAGGGACTCACTTACAGTGAAAGAGGGGGGCGGGGGGAATCTAACAAATGAGACCTTAGCTAGCTTCTTTTTCCAATAAATTTGGCAAAAGTACAAAAAAAAAATCACAAAGGGGGACTCACTCAAAGTGGAGCATTGTGGCAAAGAAAGTGTGGGAACACTATTGTGGAGCAGTGGGAATTATTGATCAAAGACTAAATCTAAAACAAAGTGTGAGGGTGTGGAGAAAGATTAAAGGTAATGTTCTAAGGGTTGTTTGCAAGATGGTACCAATGCTTATTTTGCGGTTTTTGTTGAAGAGAAGAAACACAAGATTACATGAGGTTCTTATCATGATAAAAAGGTCTACTGGAAAATTGATGATATCATTATTAAATACATCAAGTTAAAGTACAACATGGAGCTACAAGAAAGAAATTGGGCCAGTATTGTAGATATTATACAAAGGTATAGGAAAAGTAGTGTGATAAGAGTGGTGAGATGGTTGCCTCCTCCTAATTATTGGCTAAAAGGAAACACTGATGTGCCTCCAAAGGCAATCCAAGACCTAGTTCATTTGTATAAGAAACCCAAAAGGAGAACTCGTGATTGCTAAAGGTTTAAGAATTCATGATACAGCAAGTCTGGTGGGTGAAGCTATAGCAATTAGAGAATGTTTAATTTATTGTAGAGAGAATTGCATTCATCAGATTATTGTGGAATCTGACTCATAGATTATGGTCCAAATCTAAAGGGTGAATGGGAGGTTCCATGGAGTGTAACAATGAAGGTTAACTCCATTAGAACCTTGATGAGTGGCCTATCAGTAAGAGTAATACACTCCCTTCAGAAAGGTAATACTCTTGCTGATTTTTTCACTAACCTAGCTTTTGTTTTTGCAGGTGATTTTCAATTTCATAGCATAAGAATAGTACCAGCAAAAGGAAGAAATATTATAATCTTTCTCAGTACCCTGAAACGTAGGAGGTTTCAGTTTCAAGAACTTAATCAGCATCTCATGCTCATTCCCAGTTATAACCGGATCTAGCATCGGATGGAAGAAGTCATCAGTACCCCACGCCGCATCCATCCTAGGAGACGTTGCAACCGCTGGCTGGGTGCTTGGAACCTGATCTGCACTATCCGTGGGTGTGGCTGCAGCACCCACCAGCCCACTCAAAAAAGTTCACACTTGCTGAAATGCCTCAGGCAATATAGAGGAAAGGCCTGCACCTCCAGCAGGTGCCGCCTCCTCCTGTTCTGCACCCTCCTCAACAACAACCTCAACTTCCTCCTCAATCGGATCCTGGGGTAGGGGAGGGGTTGCCGCCCTTGCACCTACAGCTAGGGGTATACATGGACCGGGTTGGTTCAGATTTTTTAAATACCAAACCATTAGTGTCGGGTTTTTAAATTTATAAACCAAACCAAATCAATAAAAGTCGGGTTTTCCAACCTAGATTTTTTTTGGTTTTCTCGGGTTTTTCGATTTTTTTGGTAAAGTCTTCATACAAACATATAATTAAATGCTTCAAATATTTCTTTAGTCCGAGCAAAATACAACTATCTAATGTATTTCTTAAAAAAATAACACAAAATATATTCACTTTATTTGAAATTTATGAAGTGAGTGATGACAATAAAATATTCAACCAAAAAATAATGAAATCGCATAGAATAAATATTGCATATTAATAAGTCATAATAAAAATAATCATAATTTAAAAGTATTAAGTCATGCTAAAATAAGTCTAATAAGTATTAACTACATGACTAAATATTAAACAGAAAAATAAATTAGTTTATGTATTTGTGTAAAATTAAAGAATAAAGATCTAACATGATTGTCATTCCTAGTGTTGGATTGAATAATCTTTTGTTAACATTCGTATTGATTTGGGCTTTATTTGAGTTACTAATATCTATAGGTTGTAAAAAGACTTATTGGACCATTTAAAATTCTAAATTTAAACTTGAAATAATATATTGAAAGATAAAAACTATGAAAAAGTTGAAAAAATATTTATGATTATCCGGACCAACTATAGATCCCTAGACCAACACCTAGTGTTAACATACAATGCCCGATCCACCCCAGGATCAACCCCACATTTAAGTGTAACAACCCGACCTTTGCAGGACCAACATACACAATCACAAATCAAGAAATCAACTCGGTCCACTCATGGAACCTTCGACAAACACAACCAATAATGCATAATTAAACCCGTACCAAGTGTGGTACCCGAGCCAACTGATATAGAACCCGTACTAGGCGTGGTACCCGAGCCAACCGTTAGTATTCCATACCAGGCGTGGTACCTGAGCCAATCAAATATCACACAAAGCCAACATTCAATATTTAAATAAACAGAAAACACTCTTGTAAAATCAACAAGCAGTACTCAATTTCATTTCACATAATTGACACCCCAAATACTTGGATATTTATAACTTTCTTTCCTAGGCATGAAAGCACATACAGTACTAAGCTATAGTTACATGTATATACATTGCATTTGGTAAGACAATAACCATCACCTACATTGAATAGCCTAAAACCTTACTGGATCGGAGCCTTCCCATTTCCGGAAGCTTTCGCTTGCTCTTGGTCTAAAAATAAGTACACAATATACTAAAATCAGTCTGATGACCTAAAATTACCTGGATTATGTAAAATTCCAATTTTCAGGCCAAACCATAATCATTTCACTCATTCTCGGGCTTTTCCACCGCTAATTCGCCCTAAACTACTATTTTTACGGTTACATTTAGCGAATAATGTTATTTCTAACATGCATAAGCGATAATAAACATAACCCAAAAATTACACAACCTAGAATCCCCTTTTCCCTCGGATTCTACATTCTTGGGATAATCCAAACCTTCCCCCAATTCCGTAGTTAACTATTCAACTACGTAGTAAATATAGTACTAAGTTAGGGGAGCGAAATCCTTACCTCTAGGATGAATTTTGGCGAAAAACAACCTTGGAATTGCCAAAATCACCTTTGCCATTCCCTAAAACGTTCTTGAGAAATTCTGAATGTTTTTGGGAAAGTTTAAGCATTAATCACGAGTTAGTCTGCTATAGCGGTCCGTACACCGCTATAGCGGTGCCGTCATAGCGGAATCGACCGTTATGGCGGTGCTGACCGACGTTGACTTCCTCTATAACGAGAATTTCTCTGCTATAGCGGTCACCACGGTAGCGCAGTGTCAAATGCTATAGCGACTGACACGAGACAAAACCTCGAAAAATCTCTCAAAAGTGTCCATTTTACAACACACCTTAAATCCTGATATTTCAGAACAAACCCCTTCATGTCAACCTTGATACCGGGAGTTCTACTTACCCCGAATTTATTTTTGAAAAGTCCCTCGGACTCCTTAACGTCTTAGCTAACGGAAAAACTAGCTCAACACAAGATACATTGCCTAATCCTTACTCAGACTGTCCTAGACCACACCTTGCTTAGAAATTGTCCGAGACTAGCCTAGCCCAAATTTTTTAACTCCTAAACTCGAAAGTTTTCTAACCCAAAATTTTGCACGAAAGGCTTATCCATAACGACGGACCGGTCGTTACACGAACACTTAGAATTCCCAATTCATACTTAATACTAATTCGAAAAACTAGGCCCAGACCCCAAATATCATCCTATTATCCAAGTCAATCACTATGAATCCACAACCCGAAGTATGCCTAACTACCCCGTAACTAGACCACATACATTTATGCTACCACTTACACGTGTCCGGATCACCCAAAGATTCCTAGGACAATACTTAACATGTAATAACAAACCAACAATATAACTAGACTCTAAGTCTTCCTTCTAGCTTACCAATCACATGTAACAGGTTCAAAAACCAGTGTAATAATATACAATAACAGTAAGTATATACACTTTTTAAATAATTCAGACCAACCAAGAATCCCTAGAACCACACCTAAGTGTTTAACATGCAATTTTCGATCTACACAAGGACCAACGCCACATTTAAGTACAACCACCTAGCCTCTTGTGGACCAATATACAACAAACACAGTTCAACAATCAACTTGGTCCACTCATGGAACCATCGATAAATACAATCAATAAGTGAAATTAAACTTGTACCAAGTGTGGTACCCGAGCCAACCGATATAGAACCTGTACCAAGGGTGGTACCCGGGGCAACCGATACGTATCTCGTACCAGACGTAGTACCCGAGCCAACTAATATGTATCCTGTATCAAGCGTGGTACCCGAGCCAACCGAATGTCATACACAGTTCAACAAGTCAATAATTAATGAGCAACATCACATTTGTAAACCAACAAGCAACCAAACCAAGTTCATTTCACATAATTGACACCTGGACACTTAGACATTCATATTTTCAATTCATAAACCATGCAATACACATACAATACTAAACGATAGTTATATGCACACACATTGCATTTGGGTAAACAAATAATCATCACCTACTCGAAAATCGGGTCCATAACCCCAACTTTGAAATCCAGTCCGAAGACTAATTTTCGGTTATCACTCTAGACACCTATTCAGTCGATACATCAATCTCGAAACCCTTCTTTTAAGACAAACACAGTCCAGAAAAAACATCCCCTAACATTGAGGCTCCAAACCCTTCTTGTTCGCCCCATTCCCTTTAATTGAATTGTTCCCGGAAGCCCACTATAACTTGGTTTACTCATAATATTTTTGGTTTTCCGAACCTACCCAATAATCTAGTTCCCTGGAATCTAGCATCTCACACAAGTTCACAAGTATAACCAAACCCGAAATGAACACGTCGCCCGACCCTATCATTCTCTATCCAACAACCAGTCAACAATACAATATCTCTCCAAACTCTGTTCCCGAAGGCCTAAACATGAATCCTCCTGTCATTCTATCACTACTAAAAAAAGGCCAAAAAGAGACGGCCAAAAGCGACGCTGACTGTCGCTTTTTTAGCCAAAAGCAACGGAAAAGCGACGGCCTCACTACCGTGGGAAAATGGCCTGTCGCTTTTCCAAAAGCGACGAATTGCGTCGCCAAGTAAAAAGCGACGATTTTTTTTCCATTTTTCCAGAAAAGCGACGGACAACGTCGCTTTTCCTGGTAAATTTTTTCCAGAAAAGCGACGCTGTCCGTCGCTTTTTCTTGGAAATTTTTTAAAAAATTCCAGAAAAGCGACGGATAAAAGAGACGTTGTCCGTCGCTTTTCTGCATTTTTTCCAGCAGCAAAAATCTGCATTTTCAATATGCACCACCTGCCATTTCAAAAACCTATTCAATACAGCCCAAACCAGCAATTACAATTCATAAAATAATAAAAACATCAATAACAAACTAAAAACAAAGTAAAAATCTACTAATCACATAAAAGATCCACCAAAAGGACCTATAAAGTATTAACATTTAAAAAAAGTGTCCAAAAGTGTCAAAAAATGTCAAATTGTGTCAAACTATAGAAGAAAATGGGGAAATCCTAATGGGGGTAGTATCCACAAACTCCTCCTCATTTTCAGTAGTCTCAGTAACTTCGTCACTTGATGATGAGGAGGAAGGAGTAGGATTTATACTACGACGGCGACGACCAACAAAGGATGACATTTCTTCTCGAAGAGCCTGGACGGTTTTGGACAGATCATCAGTGGTCTCAGTCAGTTTTCTCTCGGATTCTGCCAAGGCCCTAGTAAGATCTGCGATCTGCTGCGACATATGTGCAAGTTGGACCCCATCAACCGCCTCAGCCTGGCGCGAGGATCAAATACCATCCAGCCCTGCCTGGATTCATCACAAATCATTCCTCGAGCCTAGACCATAGACTCTCCCCTTTTGTCTGCTCCCTGCCACTTTTTCGGTCCATATTTGAGTGGCTTCCTCATTTGTAGGCTCGGTCGGCAAGCCCAAACCTTGCTGAGTTTGGCTATACTCAGACAAAACACGTCCAAGCTCATTCTGCATATAAAAAAATAAAAATTATAATATATACATAATATATATATATACTAATTCAAGATTCTAAAACAAAACTCAAAACTAATTCAACAACCTATTTCAAATTCAAAGTTCCCAAATTCAAGTCAATAATCTAATTCAAGAACATAATTCCAAATTCAAGAACCAACCTAATTCTAGTTCAAAAAATCATTCCTAAAGTTGAAAACGAATTCTTAACTCAAAACTAATAAACTTAACTTAAAAAAATTTAACTTAAAAAACTAAGATTCAAGAACATAATTCAAAAGGTTAAAGTTAAATACTAATTCAAGATTCTCAAACAAAACTCAAAACTAATTCAACAACCTATTTCAAATTCAAAGTTTCCAAATTCAAGTCAATAATCTAATTCAAGAACATAATTCCAAATTCAAGAACCAACCTAATTCTAGTTCAAAAAATCATTTCTAAAGTTGAAAACTAATTCTTAACTCAAAACTAACAAACTTAACTTAAAAAAACTTAACTTTAAAAAACTAAGATTCAAGAACCTAATTCAAAAGGTTAAAGTTAAATACTAATTCAAGATTCTAAAACAAAACTCAAAACTAATTCAACCACCTATTTCAAATTCAAAGTTCTCAAATTCAAGTCAATAATCTAATTCAAGAACATAATTCCAAATTCAAGAACCAACCTAATTCTAGTTCAAAAAATCATTCCTAAAGTTGAAAACTAATTCTTAACTCAAAACTAACAAATTTAACTTAAAAAAACATAACTTAAAAACACTAAGATTCAAGAACCTAATTCAAAAGGTTCAAGTTAAATACTAATTCAAGATTCTAAAACAAAACTCAAAACTAATTCAACAACCTATTTCAAATTCAAAGTTCCCAATTCAAGTCAATAATCTAATTCAAGGACATAATTCCAAATTCAAGAACCAACCTAATTCTAGTTCAAAAAATCATTCCTAAAGTGAAAATTAATTCTTAACTCAAGACTACAAACTAACTTTTAAAAAGCTTAACTTAAAAAAAACTAAGATTCAATACCTAATTTAAAAGCGTTAAAGTTAAATACTAATTCAAGATTCTAAAACAAAAATTCAAAACTAATTTAACAACCTATTTCAAATTCTAAGTTCCCAAATTAAAATCAATAATCTAATTCAGAACATAATTCCAAATTCAAGAACCAACCTAATTCTAGTTCAAAAAATTATTCCTAAAGTTGAAAACATATTATATATATATATATATATATATATATATATATATATATATATATGATATCACTATATATATGTTAGTACTTTATTATATTTAAACTTTAAAACTTACATAGGCGTTTTGAGCCCTCTGCTCGGCCCATACATCTGGATCTGACTCATTTTTTTTTCTCGTATGTGGCCTTTCTTAAAGAGCTCAGCCTGAGTCGGAGGGCACCCCAAGTCCTTCTCCTGCAAATAAAATAAATTTAACATAATAAAGTAATATAATTAATATTATTTAATCAAGTTTATATAAACATATATATAAGTTAAAAGGTTATATTATTACTTACCATATCTCTTGCAATGTCCACTACACTCTTTGTGCTCATAGTGTGCAACGATCCACCTTTAACACTGCCTCTGGCTTTCTTGCCTTGTTCAGACAAATGTTTTGAACTCTTCCGAATGTCAATACTTCTGAAGCTGCTCATGAAGATGAGGTAGAAGCCAAGATCCACACTTCTTACTATCCCAAATTTTTTTAAGCCATTGCCGTAGCCTAGCACTGGCCTTCCTCGCGAAAGTAGTGGAAATGATCTTATTGTACTTTCGCTTCCAAGTACACATTGTCTAAAAGAAAGAAATGATTAGTATTAGATGATATATATATATATGTATGTATATTATGAAAAGTTAATATATATATATATATATATATATATATATATATATATATACACATATATAGTATATATATATACCTTAAACTCATCAAACATGGCATGTTGGATCGATCTTGGAATCTCTGACCAGGAGGTCCAAGGTTCTGTAAAAAGCCTCCTAACTGCCTCCTTTAGAGCACGTCGGGGCTCTTTTGTGGGATACCACCTGTAAAGAACATAATAAGCATACAGTGATAAATGATTAATTAATATGAAAAAACAAACTTATCAATTAATTAGAAAAAAACTTACGATGATCCTTCAGGGCGAATCATGACTCTACCAATGGCGTCATGCTCACCGGGTCTCAGATTCACGTCGCCCTCTTCCTCCTCAGAAAGTGTTGATGCAGGTAATGACGAAAGTCTATAACGCTGAGTCAATGGGGGTGTAGAGGTCTGTGTGTCAGACTCAGAGCTGGTATCTCTAAGTCGCAAGCTTGATAAGTGGAGGGAAGAAGAATCACGTAGGGATGGCGTAGAAGATGGTAATCTGGTAGTCCCGCTGCCATGTGGCGGAGGCATAGAGAAGTAGTGATGTGTAGGCATGAAAGTCATGTGATGATTAGAAGTAGTGGGTCTAGGACCATGATAATCTACGGGATTTCCAGTGCCATAGGGGACAGACACTGATGGAGTAGAGCGAATCTGTGGCGAAGATGAAAGACGACCTGAAATATCGTCATGCTCTATAAGCCTCCTAGATCTCTTCCTAGACTTACTAGACTTGCTAGTACTAGTTTTACTAGGACGACCTCAATCACCATCACCTGACGACATCTGTATGCATAACCCAAAACTAATTCAAAATTTTCAAATTCAAGAAACTAATTCAAAACTAACACTAACCTAAAGTTGAAAACTAATAGCAAACATTAACCTAAACTAAGGTTCACAAAGACTAACAATTTAAACTAACAAACTTAACTTTAAAAAAACTTAACTTAAAAAAACTTAGATTCAAGAACCTAATTCAAAAAGTTAAAGTTAAATACCAATTCAAGATTCTAAAACAAAACTCAAAACTAATTCAACAACCTATTTCAAATTCAAAGTTCTCAAATTCAAGTTAATAATCTAATTCACAAACTAATAGCAAGCCTAAACTAAGGTTCACAAACTAATAGCAAGCCTAAACTAAGGTTCACAAACTAATTAGCAAGCTTAAACTAAGGTTCACAAACTAATAGCAAGCCTAAACTAAGGAGTTCACAAACTAAGCACAGCCAAACTAAGGTTCACAACTATTTATGCAAGCCAAACTAAAGGTTCATAAACTGTAACTCTAAAAAAAGTCTTACTTAAAAAACTTAGAGTTGAAGAACCTAATTCCAAATCAAGACCAACCACTTCACGTTTGTTAAAAATCATTCCTAAAGTTGAAAACTAATTCTCAACTCAAAACTAACAAACTTAACTAAAAAAAGTTTAACTTAAAAAAACTAAGATTCAAGAACATAATTTCAAATTCAAGTCATAATCCTAATTCAAGTTCCAAATTAAAGTTTCAAATTCAAGTTCAAGTCCTAATTCCAAATTCAAATTCCTAATTCAAGTTCAAAAAATCATTCCTAAAGTTGAAAACTAATTCTCAACTCAAAACTAACAAACTTAACTTAAAAAAGCTTAACTTAAAAAAACTAAGATTCAAGAACATAATTTCAAATTCAAGTCATAATCCTAATTCAAGTTCCAAATTAAAGTTTCAAATTCAAGTTCAAGTCCTAATTCCAAATTCAAATTCCTAATTCAAGTTCAAAAAATCATTCCTAAAGTTGAAAACTAATTCTCAACTCAAAACTAACAAACTTAACTTAAAAAAGTTTAACTTAAAAAATCTAAGGTTCAAGAACCTAATTCCAAATTCAAGTTCTAGTCCTAATCCTAATTAAAGTTCCAAATTAAAGTTCCAAATTCAAGTTCAAGTCCTAATTCTAAATTCAAGTTCAAAATTCAAGTTCAAAAAATCATTCCTAAAGTTGAAAATTAATTCTCAACTCAAAACTAACAAACTTAACTTAAAAAAGCTTAACTAAAAAAAACTAAGGTTCAAGAACCTAATTCCAAATTCAAGTTCAAGTCCTAATCCTAATTCAAGTTCCAAATCCTAATTCCAAATTCAAGTTCAAAATTCAAGTACCTAATTCAAGTTTTAAAAAATCATTCCTAAAATTGAAAACTAATTTTCAACTCAAAACTAACAAACTTAACTTAAAAAAGCTTAACTTAAAAAAACTAAGGTTCAAGAACCTAATTTCAAATTCAAGTTCAAGTCCTAATCCTAATTCAAGTTCCAAATCCTAATTCCAAATTCAAGTTCAAAATTTAAGTTCCTAATTCAAGTTCAAAAAATCATTCCTAAAGTTGAAAACTAATTCTCAACTCAAAACTAACAAACTTAACTTAAAAAAGCTTAACTTAAAAAAACTAAGATTCAAGAATATAATTTCAAATTCAAGTCCTAATCCTAATTCAAGTTCCAAATTAAAGTTCCAAATTCAAGTTCAAGTCCTAATTCCAAATTCAAGTTCAAAAAATCATTCCTAAAGTTGAAAACTAATTCTCAACTCAAAACTAACAAACTTAACTTAAAAAAGTTTAACTTAAAAAAACTAAGGTTCAAGAGCCTAATTCAAGTTAATACTCTAATTCAAGAACCTAATTCCAAATTCAAGTCCTAATCCTAATTCAAGTTCCAAATTCAAGTTCCAAATCCTAATTCCAAATTCAAGTTCAAAATTCAAGTACCTAATTCAAGTTCAAAAAAGAACCTAAATTAAGGTTCACAAACTAATTATAGCAAGCCTAAACTAAGGTTCACAAACTAATTATAGCAAGCCTAAACTAAGGTTCACAAACTAATTAGCAAGCCTAAACTAAGGTTCACAAACTAATTAGCAAGCCTAAACTAAAGTTCACAAACTAATAGCAAGCCTAAACTAAGGTTCACAGACTAATTATAGCAAGCCTAAACTAAGTTTCACAAACTAATAGAAAGCCTAAATTAAGGTTCACAAACTAACTAGCAAGTCTAAACAAAAGTTCACAAACTAATAGCAAGCCTAAACTAAGGTTCACAAACTAATTAGCAAGCCTAAACTAATTAAAGTTCATAAATTAAGAATATAATCTAAAAAAGGAATTTTTCACTATCAATTTTTTAATATATCAATTTTCAATATTAATTTCTCAAAATCTTAGTTTAGAATTCAACAACAACAACAACATATACATCATAATCTAAATTCAACAACAACAACATACCCTAGTCTAGAATACACTATCAATTTTTGAAAATAAAAATACCCAAATTAAACCCTAACCTTCAAATCAACAAAATAACTAATCTCAAAATGGGAGGAGGTTGGAGGGAGGAGGCTGACGGTGGAGGAGCGGCGGTGGTGGAGGAGCAGCGTGGAGGAGGAGAGGAGGAGAGAAAAGAGAAAGAGAGAAATGAGGGAAAGAGACCCCCGTTGGGTCTCTGTATAATTAAAAAAGCGACGGACAACGTCGCTTCTGTCCGTCGCTTTTTTAAATGAGTTGACCGCATCTTGACCAAAAAGCGACGGACAAAAGCGACGCTGTTCGTGGCTTCTTTTTTTTTAAATATAAATTTAATTTTAAAGAAAGTGACGGACAGCGTCGCTTTCTTTAATTTTTTTATTTTTTTTTAATATTTGCAACGCTGTCCGTCGCTTATGTTAAAAAATAAAAACTAATTATTTGTAAATATTTTTGGCGCAAAAACTCGCCAAAAAAAGCGACGAAATTAGAGACGTTGTCCGTCGCTTATGTAAAAAAAAATTATAAATTAAAAAAAAATTGAAAAGCGACGGACAACGTCGCTTTTCATTAGCGACGTTGTCCGTCGCTTTTCTACCCGTCCCAAATTGAGCTGTTTTTAGTAGTGTATAACAATAATATGAAATGAAATACAGGTCTAAGTCTACTCAATGAAAAACCTAGCCTACCTGGATGCCAAGCAGTTGCACAACGCCACATTCTGGCTCTGTGAAGGCGATTCCTGACGGAGAATGAGCCCGAAATCTATGGTTTCGCACCTCTTTAGCCGGAATCTCCCCTCCCCATGGCTCCCAAGCTTTAGAGCAGCCTAAGAGGGTTTTGGAGTAACCCTCATATGTTTTTCAACTGAGGAGGAGAAGTCTAAAATATAAATCACGTATTTTAGTTACTGCCTCCGCCATACCGCTATAGCGACCGACTGACCGCTACAACGGCGGCGCTATAGCGGCAAAATTCTTGTTATGGCGGGGTGACGTCAGCCCTGATCAATTTCCAAAATCTAAAATTTCCGTCACGTCAACCCTACTTAAATCAAAAAGTATTTTAATCATTTCCGAAATCGCGATATGGTAATTTTTAATATAACAACTGGACGGGTCGTTACAAAATATCTGTATGCACACTCCACCGCACATGCGCATGCAGAATTCCATTTTAGGGCAGCCAAAAAACTGTTCTTTACAATTATTCCTATCTAAAAATGATTGATTGTAAACTTTAATAAATGCGTGCGTCTCTTTGTCAAGTATCCACTAATCGATTTCAACTTACTCCACTACTACTCATCTTTCCAAAAGTTTCTTTTGTTCTCTCCTGATCAATAAGTCATTTTCAACTAAAATTATGATGTGCTTCTCTCAGTGTTGAAAAATTTGATCATACAAAAATAACAGTTTAAGAAGCCTATCATACACATGATAAGATAATGTAAGTGAGAGAAAAGTAATGTCAATAAAGAAGCATTTTGCTATCTTCAAAGTGATGTGAATAAAGAAGCCTATTGCTATCTTCCCGGAGAGTGCTTGACAAATATTTTACAAGTGCTTCAGGAAAATAAATACTTAAATACTTTTTTCATCAAAATCCCATTTTAGAAGCTTAGAGAAAAAAAACCCAAACTTTCAATTTCCAAATGTCATATATATACACAAAATTAAAACATACACACAAGCTTTTACCTTAGTATATATATCATTAATAGATAGAGTAAATAAATTTTATATCCAAGCACAAGAAGCTTTACAAAAAAGTGTGTGCAAACTTCACAAAAAAGGAGATCATAAAATTAGTAAAGTGACACCACTCTCAAGTATTGAGAATATCCTGTTAAAGTCATTTTTGAATTTTTTTATCCTTATATGATCATTCAAGTATTGGAAAGATTCTATTAAAGTTATTTTTGAATTTTTTTTCCCTATAAAATCATACAACTATAACTAAGAAATCTTAGTTTACATTACATGTCATATTAGTTTCTTATTTTTCATACCATGTAGGATCCTAGACTAATTTTGGATACAAAAATGTTAAATCTAGCCGTTTAGTTTTAAATATATGTCAATTTAAGTCCTAAATCGTTTTGAAATGAAATCTTATTGTCCTAACAAGGATGATTTTTGGACTAACTACTAATTAATTTGAATATAGAAAATAAGTGGGCGTTTGGCCATAAAAAAAAATTCACTTTTTTTATTTTTTATTTTTTGAAAAAAATCCTAAATTTTTTATTTTCATAAAATAACCTTATTTAAATTATATTTTATATTTTTTTAGAAAATACATTTAAATTCTAAAACTATGACCAAACAGAACTCCAACTCCAACTCCAACTCCAATTTTGAAAATTCCAAAAAAGTGATTTTTTTTTTTGGTTTTCATGGGCAAACGGGGCCTAAATGTTCTTGTTAATTTTGAGAGTGAATTTTCATTTCCCTACAAAACAAGGAGTAATTCATTTCTTAGATGCTTGAATAAAAAATATACTACAAATGATTTTTAAAATAAATAAATAATTAGTTGGTAGAAGTCCTAAAATTTCATATAATAGACATAAAAGCAAGTTTCTCTTTTTTCAATTAGCATCATTTCAGAATATGGCATATGATACACATGGAAATTCATACTTTTCATCTCTGATTTTATGTTTTGCCTAGTGAGGAAAATATTAAACGGCTATGATGATAGCTCTATCTTTCCTCAACGATAGTTGTAAAAGATTTAAAGTTTTGAACATAAACTAGAAATAGTAAGCTTATCTGCAAGAAGATGAAAAAGTGTTCAACACGTCAAAAGATTCCTCAATTTCTGGTTCATATAATTGTAACTCTTAGCTGAATTATTGCCTCCTTCAAAACAAAATTTTCTTCCTCAAACTCAAAGAACCAAATTTCGTTAAGTATCCTCTCTCTCTCTCTCTACTATAATTGTGAGAGATGCAGAGTGCTTGAGAAGCAAATGTACTGGGAAGAGTTATCCTCCTCAGTATCATCATGGTCACTAATTGTATGTTCATCTGCTAGTTCAATTTGATGTTTACAGGGGTTCTATTTTTCTTGACAAAGAAAGTTTCCTCTTTTTCACAAGAACTTTTATCAAATATCATGACATTAAAACCTGAAAAACCATCCATGTTGAACACCAAGTGCTTAAAACATCTGTTGGTGTTCAACATGGATGGTTTTTCAGGTTTTAATGTCATGATTTTTGATACAAGTGCTTGTGAAAAAGAGGAAACTATCTTTGTCAAGAAAAATAGAACCTCTGTAAATTAACATCCAATTGAACTAGCAGATGAACATTCAAGTGACCAACAGACTGTACGTGGAAAACAGTATCAGTTCAATGAAGAAAATTCATTGTAGCCCAGCAGGACAATAGGAAAAGGAAGTGTACACCTTTGTCATCACGCACGAAAAATGTTCAACCTGGTTAAGTTTTACTTACCTCTTCTTTCAATTGCACTTTTATTCTTTGAAATTTATCTACAATACTGTTGGATTCGGATTTGGAAAAATTGTTAGTTCAGAGGAAAAAAAGCCTATGTACTCAAACAGACGCCAGGTTCCAGAAAAAGACAAGATAAAAACCCATCAACTGGCTTCAACGTAGCCTTAACTTAGATCCTCTATATATGTTGAAAAATCCGTTAAATATATATGTACAGTAGCATAAATGGATTAGGGGTTCGGTGGCAAATGAGGGTTTATAAATTTCAAATTTTGGATCCGCTCTGACAACAATAGATTAGAATACACGATAGCATAAATATTCCTTGCATCGCCAATAATTGTTATGTTGTCTTGTTTCGTGAAATGTTAATCTCTGAGATTTCAAGAAGTTTATTCAGTATTATTCTGTTGTATTTATGTTCTTGCTTTTCAAGTCCGTCCTCAGTACTTTAGGTGTTGCGAAAACCATCTATTTTAATTTGTTTGTCTCGTTTTAACTTGACACGGAGTTTAAGAAACAAAGAACACTTCTAAACACCAAAATGTCCTTTAATCCTATGATTTTAAAAGTCTTATATGAAAAGTTGAAATTAAAGAGTTGTCAAAAAGGGAAAGAGACATTTAAAAAAAAAAAAAGGATTAAAAGATAAGTAGCACAAACAAATTGAAACAAAAGAAATATCTTGATGAAAGAACTTTGGTAAATACTACGTAGTATAAAAATGCTGAACATAATTCGAGAGTAAAATGCTCATGCAAATCAAACAATTGAAGAAATGTTAAAGACAAGTCTTTTCTCTTTCTCTTCCCTAATTCATAAGTGTAATAGTAAAAAAGTCCAACGTTGATCTCTATTTCATCGAAGAAATTTGCACGCAACTTAATTATTTCATGGTTATATATCTGCAACTCCCTCCGTTCAAATGGATCATATATATGAGAAAAGTATAATAAATAAAGATAATTTAATCAAAGTACCTTCTACTTAATATTTTTGGTAGGAGACATGTATAACAAACAAGTAAAGTGATACGGAAGGAGTATTTTTTGTTAGTACAATAACTGTATATGTCCGATACCCCGTATAGGTCATACTAATCGGCAGGAAGTGTGTACACACATACAGAGCATATAATTAGCAAGCATCCCTTCCACTCTAATCTGATTAAATCCTATATTCTACAATTTGATCATATCAGGGATGCATATAATATTACAAAAAATTGCCAATCTTTCTTCTTCTTTAATTGTACAAAAGATCCTAGCTATCATATTAGCCATTTACAAGCCTATTCTGTAAAACCTTTTACTAGTGAAACATACAGCTTCCTGTTAGTGAGAGAAGTAAAGAGCCTCTGGAATGTTACTGCAACATGATGAAATGCCAACTGGAGTTGCTGTTGGAGCCATGACGACTTACAATCGGATGAAAATTGTCAAACCATTCACATTTGGTTAAAGGAACGCGTTCTAACTTCTCCTCAAATGAATTTAACAAGACGAGAAAGTCCATCTGATCAAAGGTTGGATGAGTCACGATGCTCTCGAAAAGTTTCTTGGTTAATAACATCTTGTTCACTAGCTTTCTCCCCAGTTTCATCAACAACATATTCATCATAATCACTCAAGGCAACATAGAAAATAACCACATGAACGTCTTCAAACATCTCAATCCACTTGCAATTTTCAATGAACCCCCTTGCCTGTACTCTAATCAGCTGAAATCTGAGTACCAGAAAAAATTAAATTGTTTTAACAATGCCTCTACATAGTCTGTGACAGCCTGACAGGGGTTATAATAGCTTCAGTTCTCGTCCTATTATTTATGAAGATCCTAAAATCAACAACAACAAAAAACCCAATGTAGTCCCAAAGCAGGGTCTGGGGAGTAGAGTGTACGCAAATCTTACCTCTACCTCGAGGAGGTAGAGAGACTGTTTCCAGAAGACCCTCGGCTCCTAAAAATCGATTATAAGAAAATATTATCTGGATAGAAGGGTTCTCAAACACAGACACGCCGGTATCTAGAAATAGAAAAATCAGGAGGATTCAATTGCCCATTTGATTAGCTATGTCAGAATCCCAGCCCAATGGTTCGCTTTCAGTTCTCATATCAGATACTTATAATGGACCAAGATTGGTGCACCAACCATGAGATGGGTCTCTTTTCCAGTGTACTAACATCATAAATGAAAGTTCTTACTATGCTGCACTACATTCTAGGCTATGTTGCCTGGATCCTTCACAAATGACTGGCCGGGTGTGTGTCGGATACTCCAAAGCATATGCTTCACGGATACTCCAAAGTCCAAAGCATATGTTTTTTTGGAGGATCCGAGCAACATAGATTCTAGGTCAATCCACACTAGTGAGAGTAATAAGACAATTGTCGCGTGATTACAAGTAATGCATTTGTAACGTTAAAACTTAGCATTCTTATACGCTTGCAACCAGAACTCATCAAGTTCTTGAAGATGCAACATTCATTTCTGCCCTGCTAGCTCCATATTAAGGTTCAGCTTATTGATAGACCAATAAGCACTGTGCTCTAACTCAACCGGCAAGTGACAAGATTTTCCATATATCAAGCGATAAAGTGAAGTCCCAATAGAGGTCTTGTACGCAGTGCGATAAGCCCATAGAGCATCATCAAGCTTGATTGCCCAATCTTTCCATTGTGTATTGAGCGTCTTCTCTAATTAGATCTGCTTCACCTCTGTATTCAACACCTCCACTTGGTCACTAGTTTGGGGGTGTTGAGCAACTTCCACCTTGTGTCTCACCCCATACTTAGCCAATAAGTTCTGAAACATGTTGTTTATAAAGTGAGTTCCTTCATCGCTAATGATCACTTAGGGGTCCCAAATCTTATGAAGATGTAATTCCTCACAAATTTCACCACCACCATCCCATTATTGGTAGGTAGAGCAATGGCCTCACCAATTTTGATATATAATCAACTGCAACTAAGATGTACTTGTTTCCGAAGGATGGTGGAAAGAGTCCCATGAAATGTGTACCCCACACATCAAAGATCTCCACCTCAAGAATGTTGCTCTATAGCATCTCGTGCCTCCTAGAAATTTCACCCATTCTTTGGCATTGATCACACCCCTTATCATAAGCATGTGAATCTTTGAATAAAGTGGGACAAAAGAAACCAGATTGTAGGACCTTTTGTGCCGTCCGTTCACCTCCATGATGTCCATCATATGGAGAAGAATGACACTTCTCAAGAACTTGGTTCACCTCACTCTTGGAATGCATCTCCTAATGACTTGATCAAACCCTTATTTGAACAAATAGGGATCATCCCAAATGTAGAATCGAGAGTCATGATAGAGCTTCTTCTTTTATTGGGTCTTATTCCACATGGCATGAAAAATAAGAAATTAATATGACATGGCATGCCAACTAAGATTTTTCTTAGTTATAGTTGGATAACTTTATAAGAATTTTTTTAAAAAAATAACTTTAATGGAATATTCTCAATAGTGGAATGACCATTTAGGGAAACAAAATTCAAAAGTGACTTTAGTGGGATCTTTTTAATACTTGGATGACCATATAGGAAAGAAAAATTCAAAAAATGACTTTACTGAATCTTCTCAATACATGCAAGAACTTAAAATTATGATGAGAGAAAAACTTTGCAGTTGCAACTTGCAACAACTAAAAATATCAATCCAACTGATTTTGTCAGGATGATTAAAAAAACATTTCCTCCGTACCAAACACACCCCAAGACTAAGTACTGAACAGAGATAGATTATAACAGCAAGCTGAAAGTTGGGAGGGGGATGAACATGAAGAAAAAATTGTTCATGATTTGGATACACCTAGAGTCTTAGTACTATTTTGATTTATGACTCTCGTCACCAGATCTGCTCAGGATTGATTTTCTGTCTTTCGTTATGTGTTATGAACACTGTGCAATCGCCAAGAAGTGGAGAGCGATAAGCTGCAAGTTAACAAGAGGAGTACTAACCGGCCTGGAAGTTGATCATACAGAACAAGGTTTTGGTAAGAGGTTAGTCAGTTCCAAGGCCTGCCATCTAAGCTCAGCAGGGAAGTCAGCAACACAGCCAATTCTTGGTCCAGCACCTGTTGACCACACCAGGGAAAGTTGATATGACTTGGTGGACTTCTCGGAATGAACCCTTCGCAGTATTGGAGTCTTTGGCACCTCTGCTATTGGGATCTGAAGACCGCCTGAGAGGGATCGGTTATAGCTACTCGTTTGAGCTACCAGATTTGGGGTTGATTTCAAGGGAAGGACTTCTTCCACTTCGTTTGGAAGATCAGCTTGAGAAGGAGAATCTGATAGAGCTGAAAAATCAGACACAGAGCCAATAGATTTTCCGTCTTCATAGCTTTCATAGTCTTCATTTGATTTTCTTATCTGATGATAGATCAGAAAAGACGAGGATTATATTAGTTTAAAAGTTGACAATTCATCATGAAAAAGGCAAGTAAAATCATATCCAGAGTAGTCAGTAAGGTAAGCACAGCTTGATTAATTGTGATTTTGGAATAACGTCTTTTCAATCAAAGAGAAATCCCCCCACCCCAATAAAAACAGAGAGAGAGACTGAGGAAGGAACATGACAAAGAAAATCTAGGCTACTGCACACCCGAAGTTACAAAATAGCACAGAAGCACTTATGTAGAGTAATACTTAGAGCAAGAGGGAGTTGAATCCTATCCTTAAAATCACTAGTTCATTTTTTCCTTTTTATCTGTTTTTGGGCGAAGGAGGATAATTCCAGTGATTTAAAGCCTGACTTTGATGGCCTGGAGGGCTTGTAAAGTCCACACCTATATAGTGAGGGTGCGTTAAGGCGAGTTGATGAGCTAATACGGCAGGCTTACTTTTCCTCTTCTGAATTATACTTTTCTGTATCTTTGGCACTGCCTTGGTGCCTTTCCTAATATTAATTTCTCAATAAATCGGATTTTTCAAAGTTCTGGAACAAAAAAAAAAGAAGAAAAATACAAACCTCAACTTCATCCAGGTTGACCCCATTTTCATTAAGAAATGATAAAAAGCTGTCAAGCCTATCTTCCGTTGGGCGATAATGTCCACTATATGCTGAAATAGACTGAAAGGAATATATAAAATGTCAAGAATACAACTAAGTTCCAAGCAAATGATTGTAAACAGCAACTTAGATTCAGCTTTCGAGTTGCATGCAAAGAATTCAGGAAGCTTTAACACCTTTCATTTGCAAATAAAGCAGCTGTATATATTAATGTAACGAGGAAGACGAAAAGTTAAAGAACAATTTTCTTCTTCTAGACTTTTGTCTATAAGAGTTAGGGTGTACGACGAAAAGAAATTAAATAGAAGGTGGTATATCAACTCAGATTGTGTGGTTTTATGAGTGATGAAAAGAATTGTTCAATTAGGACGATTTTACAAACATCAGACTTCAACCGGAGATTGTCACTGTCATACACAAGTATTTTCTCATTTGAGAAAGGTAATACATAAACATACACTCAAACTAGGCCTTTGCTGACAAGTAAGCACTCCAACTTTGAGAGTGCACATCTAGACACCTCAATATGGTCTCAACTGGCAACTAAACACTCCAACTCGTCTCCACTATGTCTCGTGGACACCCGATGCTGACGTGGCACATAAATTTTGGAAATGTCTGGATGATCATTTTGTAAGTTAGAGTGTTCAACTGACACAGTGGAGACAAGTTGAGGTGTCTAGATGTGCACTCTCAAAGTTGGAGTGCTTACTTGTCAGTTGAGGCCAAGTTTGAGTTGTTTGTTTATGTATATGCCTTTGAGAGAGTATGAGTACAGCATTAGGCAGCAGCCAGCTGAGATTGGTTTTATGTCAGAAGACATCAAATGTGACTAAAGGGAATGGAAACTACCTAATCACTATGATTGGAAATATATGCCCTTAACTACTGCCACAAACCGCTGCGAGAGTAGATTTTAGATGATAGACGCGATTGAGATAACAGAAACTGATATACCGTAACTCTTCCATCCTTTATCACTAGTCTTCCAGCAGCTGAAGTAGCTCCACCAGCAAGAAAGCTGGAATGATGAAACATTCCTTTCTTTTTCTGAAAAAAATTTACAAAAACAAACCTTATTATGAATAACAAGGATAATCATCAAAATGCGTTTACAGAGTAACTATTTTACCACTCACTTCACCAGCATAGAGCCTTCTTGACGTGCTCATCACAAAAATCCACTTTTCCCCCGGCAACCCTTTGGTTGTATCAAGAAGATTTCCAGTTTTCTCATGCACAATTTTGCCTTCAGCAACAATATATTCATAATGTTCTCTCTCATGCTGATTAAAGAAAGATTAGGAGGAAACAATCAGGAAACGCACGCTAATATCAGGCAATGCGACTAAAGGATTATGCAGAAGTTAACAGCTTCACTTAAGGGACAAAAATAGGCAACTTGAACATGGAAAAGAGCTACATTTATATCAGATAGTGTAAAACGGTGCTAATCAGATCTATCATGAAGACCAAAGAGTAACACCGTCCACACAAGTACTTAAGCCAGTTCTCTGTTATAATTAATTATTAACGTTAAGATTAATGATATGCAGTGCATAAGTAACAAAAGATTCAACACATACAGGTCCAAGGTACTTGATACTTTGCTTCTGAAGCTTAGATCTCGGACATTCTTCGAGATCAACCTTTTTGCCATCTCCAAGATCCAACCTGCAGTTTTTTAAGAAACTTCTAAGTAACCTTACAGAACATCCGTCAAGATTCTTACATCTTATATATAAATAGCCTCACAAGAAAATACATGCTGTCTTATCCATATGGCAAAGAAATTGCACCAGAGAAAAGAGAAGCCAATAAGGCAGAATGTTCTTGGACTCCATATTGAGGTAAAATAAGAATATTTCACCAAGATATAGTAAAAGAATTCCTTTAGGCTTCAAAACTTCATGAGAAACCATGTATTTCCTCTTGGGTTAGAAACATTAGGCAATCTTGGAATAGGTTCTCACTTATTTGGATTTATCCTATCACTACGAATGGAAATCAAAATAACATTTCTGGTGGTTGCGTTTATTTCAAATGCAAAACGTTTTAGAAAAAAAATCAGGTTAGAATATCAAGTGAATATGTGTATACACGTCTAGATTGCTTATGCTTGAATAAAAATTGGGTAATTCTCGATCCCTTGAGCTAATTTTTGGGGTTAAACTAGGCCCAAGGTCCATTTTCTTAACATTTCATAAAAGCTTTTTCAGACCAAACACAATTATCGAGAAGTCTTCACTTTCTACAAAAAAAGTTGAAAAACTACTCCAAAGGTGTAGTTTTTTTGGCAAAACCTGAAAAGCTTTTCTCTTACAGAGTTTGGTTAAAATTATGGGGGAAATCTTAAACAATGAAATTTTTTAGAAACAATTTCTGAGAACAAACAATGTCAAAATTCTTACCAAAAGAAGAAGGGCTGACCAGAGTCAGTTTTACACCATTCTTCATAATAAATATGCAAGTTATGCCCATAACGATGGCGTGGGTCAATCTATAATGCAACAATACCAAGGTCAAAAGAACAAAATTTTTACAAAAATCAACAAATTGAATGGGAAATTTTCTTAAAGAGCAGAAAAATGGAAAGCCAGAGGAGAAAGGCACAGTGACTCACCGCTTCAATCCAGTGTTGAAATGCCAATTTTTGAGCTTTGGCATCTTTTGACAGACCTTTACCTACCTGAACAATATGGATTACATTTGAAGTTCCCTTTCCTATTTCTTGATAAACTTCCGAAGTTATATTACTAGAAAAAAAAGAGTTAATGATCAAAAACACACCTAAACTATCACTTTTTCGCGAGTTTCATACTTAGCTATATCCATTGTTCTATGTACCTACCTAAACTATCCCTCCTTTTTGTATTAAGACACACCTCGATGTTGAGTTGACCAAATATTTGTTTCCAAAATTGACAATAGGTGTGTGTAGGCCAACTCGGCATCCAGGTATGTTTTGATACAAAGGAAGTAATAGTTGAGGTACGAAAGTGCCAAAATGAGGTAAGTAGAACATCAGATAGTTGAGTTATGAAACTCGCGAAAAAGTAACAGCTTAAATGTGTTTTTAACATTAACTAACTAAAAAAAGAGTATACTTTGGAAGCATTTAAGCTTATGCGATTCCACCTGGAAGACGCGGTTTCTGGTTTTAAGAAGTTGAAGAAAGAAACTGTGCTGTGATTCAATCGAGCATAATCTATGGCTTGCCACCTTCAAATTCATCACACACACACAAAAAAACACATAAATATACATGATTACTCCTTTATATAGTGCTATTTGAAATAATTAGTACTATCCTCCCATTCAGTATAGACAGTTTATAATACTCCCTCCGTTCACTACTTGTCATTGTTTCGCTTCTTGAGGTCAATTTGATTAAACTTCAAAGTTAAATTGAAGTAGATTAATTTAATATTTAAAATTTAAAATTTAGATAAAAAATGCTATAATTTGCAATCTCATATTAATATGATAAAAAAATTTAATCAAAGTTTATGTAGTGTGACCTTGAAAAGTGAAATAGCGGATGGAGTTATAAATTACTAACAACATAGAACGAATTAGAAGTGTTATTGAGCAATACCAGAGCACTTCAGCGACAACGGCGGAGTCAGCTAACATGCGCCGCGTACGATAACTCCTATAAACCTTCTGTACTTTCATGGCAGCATTTGAAACAGAGGTGTCGCATTCCGGCCCGCGGCAATCGGAAAAAACTGAGGTGTTAGAATGCTGTATACAGGAAAATTGATGCTCATCATGAGAGTTCAAATCAAAAGTAGACGACGACAGAGAGTGCTCAGTTTTCACTTCCATTAAAACAACAACAGAGACGGAAGTTGAGAGAGAGAGAGAGTTTTCGGAGTTGGGAGAGGGGAATTGTTAGTAAGATTCACTATTCAGAGCTAAAACAGCTTGTTGGGATGGTACTATATATAATACTTACTAGTATCTGTTATACTAACCGTTTCATCTTTTATTTGCACATATAGAAAAGAATTAAATGTTTTATTTTACATTATTTTTAGTATTGAATAATTATATAAAGTAGTAGTAGTCAAATTTTTAGAGTTTCAAAATATCATTCGTAAAGTTAGTAGGCGTTTGGCCATAAATATTATTCACAATATTGTGGAATACGTTTTCACTTTATTCCAGAATACTTGTTTGGCCATGAAAACCAAAAACATATTCCGAAATATGTTTTCACAATTTTGATTTTCTGAAAAATACCTCTTGAGATGCATGCACTATTTTTGGATTCAATTTTTTCTCTCATCACTTTATTTTTAAATACTACACCAACTCAATAGTCTAAAATATATTTGAAAATACTATGGCCAAACATAACTCCAACTTTATTTTCAACTTTAAAGTGAATACCAAATAAAATGAATGTAATACTAAATAAAGTGAATACATTTTTGGTTTTTATGGTCAAACGGGTCCTTAGTTTGGTGAAATATACTTTTTAGTTAAAAAAATTTCAAGGGATGTGTCAGGTCAACAGAAGTCAAATAATATGAAACAAAGAGTAATTTAAATACAATATATTATTTTGATTGTTACTTAAATTTTATTGTATCATATTGTTAAATTTATTGTTATGTAACGATAAAAAGTCTTTATGCAACGACTGGTTTGATGTAATCGCGTTAATAACTTACTCCCTTCGTTTCAATTTGTTTGGCATATTTTGACTTGACATGGAGTTTAAGAAAATAAAAAAGACTTTTGAATATTATGATCTAAAATTAAAAATATTTCAAATGTACCAAAATACAGAATCTCGTATCTTAAATATGTCATGTGAAAATTAAAATTAAAGAGTTGCTAAAGAGCAAAAGAGTCATTCTTTTTAAAACGAATTAAAAAAGAAAAGTAGATCAAATGAATTAAGACGAATAGAATATTTTTTTTCTTTTTTATTTATTACTCTCTCCCTCTCATTTTATGTGGCACACTTTCTTTTTTAGTCCGTCCCATAAAGAATGTCACCTTTTTATAATTAGAAAAAATTTAACTTTGAAATTTCCCTTTTACCCTAAATGAAATGATTTACAATCACATAAATGTTCAAAGATTATTTTAGACCACAAATTTTAAAAGTCTTCATTTTTTTCTTAAACATCGTGTCAAGTCAAAGGGTGTCACATAAAATGAAACTGAGAGAATATTTAATAATCTTATTTTATCTTTTATCTTACTTTTTTATAATAATTTTATCTTTACCCACTTTTCTTATAAATTTATTTTTAAAATTGATCATATATGCTACATTATATAATAATAAAAAATATATAATTTATTCAAATATTTTATTTATCAATAATAAAACAATATGATACGATATATTATCAAACAATAAGTAACTATCCAACAAAGTATAAATGAGCGGAGGCCGGAGGGGTTCCCATTAATGCATTCGATACGTGGTTATCTATATGATTTTGCTTGGTCTGGCCACCAGTCAGTGCTGTCATACCATTTTGGGGAAATAATATTTTGTCAACTCCACGCAGTGCTGGTGGGCTGATATTTTATTTTCAGCATTAGAAATACTTATAAATTTATCGAAATTTATTGATATAATTAATTTTTATTTCTGTTGTGCAAGATTTATTTAAAACGGAATTTTTTTCTATCAAAAGTTATGTCATTTATGATTCAGTTTTGATTTTTGGTTAAACATGATTAGATGGTTGCCGGTAAGCGCAGTTCATCTTCAATTTTAAAGTTGTGAGTTCGAGTTATCAAAAAAGTAAAAAGATAAGAGAACTCGATGGGGTAAAAAAAGAGAAGACTTTTGGTTAAAAATAAAGAGATCTTGTTATATCACTGTACTCTTTCGCAGTGGTTTACCATATATGTTGACAGAGGCAGAGCTAACAATAAAGTAATTTATCTTGAGTCTAACTTAATAATCTCAGAAATTAGCTAAAGATGCTAAAGTCTTGTTAGGAAGTTTTGATAGTTGATACATAAAGAAATAGATTTTAGGTTTAACTCAATTCAAAAGTTAACTCGAGAGATATTGAGGATTATCCACGATCATGTAAAAAGACAAATATGCCTCCCACCCACCAATGAGGGAAGCTTAACAACTAAAATATAGGTTACGGATTTAGCTGAATTCAGTACTTTTGATCCAAATTTTGTATTTATCTATAAAGAAAACTTAAAGAAACAGTTGAGATAATGAGGTCATTGAATTCAAGGTTTAATGAGATTTAAATTCGAAAAATGACTGCTGAACCATCTAGTTCTAGCAGGACAAAGATCTAATAATTGGTATCATTTTTCTTCTCCCTACCACATTTAGTTTGGTCCCAAAATCTTATAGACAATGAATGTGCCTTTAAACTACTAGTAATAATAGTTGTTTGATTGATGAGGACTAAAGGTTGTTGCATGTGGCAGGTGGTGTAAAAAGGGTGTTTGGATTCGAATATAGTCGGATTTCAATATGAATATCGAACATCGAGTAAGAAATAAAAAAAAAAGTGAAAACAGGTCGATTGAACACTAGGCATTTGGCCATGAAAACAAAAAAAAAATTACTTAATTTGAAATTTTTAAAGTTGAAGTTGGAGTTGTATTTGACCATGTATACTTTTTGTTATTTAGATTTGAATGTACTTTTTTTAAATATAATTTATACTCCTAATTTCTAAAAAAATTATAGGAAAATCACCCAACTTGATTAATTTACCTCAAACATACAATTAAATTTGCTCTAATAGAGTAATATCTCAAAATAGATAGTCACATACAATGTAATAGATTCGGTCTCATATACGAGCTACAACATATTATTACAAATTAATATCTTTTTCACTTTATTTGAAATTTTTTGATAGAGTTGTGTTTGGTAATAGTTTTTTGTAAATAATATTTGGTTGTTTGAATATATTTTTCCTTAAAAACAAAATATGAAATATGATTTAAACATGAAATATAATATAAAAATAAAAAAATAGGATAAATTTGAAAAGAAAAATATAGTAAAAGTAAAAAAGTGAAAATAGGATATTGGTGTTTTCACTTGTGTTTGGTGAAAAATATTCACTTGTGTTTGGTTCAAGTGAATGTTCAATTGGTTCAGCGATAAATATAATCAATGAAATAACGAGATTGCAAATACTCGTCTAATCTTTACTCTTTCAATTTTCTTATAGGCTCCCTGATCCATCAACGCGACAATTAAATATCAGTTTTTCCTCTTGTAGGGTTCTTATTTACATAAAATATTAACACGTCTTATATAAGAACCCTTCTATATATATTTTGTTAGGCTATATATTCAATCGTGATCTTTCCTGGAGGAACCATAAAGAAGATGTTGATTCTCTGCATGGCCCATTTAATTTATGTAACTGTCGAGGTGTTGTCTACGTTTGTTTTTTTTCCAATTTCATTATTATTAAACTTCTGTTAATATATAAAAAAAATTGATTAGGACATATACATATGCCATTTTGGTTAGATTATTGTAATATTATTAGTTGAATATTTATTTTTTCGTTGACTTATGTCATGTTTGGTAATTAATTAGAGTATTGTAAAATAATTCGAAGAACGTCAAACAACTACAACCTGATATACACTAAGCCTTGTGTTTTTCGTTCCGACATATAAAAAAAGTTTAAGTTTTATGTATTGATATTAGATTGTTTATTAAATAATTTTATGTAAATTTCTTGATAAATGTTATTTCGTAAGATGATGAAAAATAATAAATAACCTACTATTATAAATTAAAACTATAAAAAATATTTACACTTTAAGTGTTTATAACATAAATCAACCAATATTATCTTATATAGATTACACAATCAGTTGTTTATTTCATAAATATTAAACGTGGGATATTATCATTGTTATGAACAATGAGTATTGTAAACATAATTTATTTGTGGTTAACTTTTTTCAAGATGAAAATGCTAGTGTTTTATTTACTTGACTAATCCATATGGTTTATAATATGTTAGATCTGTAAATGTTAATATAAAGTTTTTCTTATGTTGAAAAGAATTTTTTTATATCTGAAAATTCATGTTTAGATTTACTATTTCAATATTTTATTAATGGTCTTAAAGTTCAATTTATTTTCTTATTGTAATTAATATATTTTTGAATTTAAAGATGGTGAAGAATATAAATTTAATTACATTGACTAGGCTTTTTATGACTTTTGTCTTAATACAACTTTTTTTAATAGCCTTAATGGCTTTCATGACATTTAATGTTGAAATGTTCATATATGATAGTGTGGTAATTATTATACAAAATTGTTTGGGAGGATTTATATAATTAGCTTGTTATTTAAATGATGAAATGTCTTATGAAAAATTGAATATTTTGTGAATTGTACAAAAGTTATTCTAGTATGCGAAAAGTTTTTGAAAGTATGGAGGTATGCATATATTAATATTAATGTGATTGAGGATAACATTATAATTGAAAATGAAATTTTTGTTTGAGTGTTTGAGAAGTGAAAATATTTTATGTAGCCTTGTTTAAAATTATTTTGAGAAGAAATATTAAAAAAAAATTGAGGTTGATTTTACACTTTTATTGTTGATAATATTGGTGTTGAATATAGTGTACTTCTCGTTGTACTAGTGATGCAAATTTAAAGTTTTGATTCAAATGAGATAACATTCACAAGTTATTATCTGTTTACCTTATGTGGGGTGCCATAACATGAAATGCAAACTTACCGATTTGGAGTTGGTTGGTAATGAGGCTGGAGGGTTAAGAGACCTCTTAGTGAGTATTTTTGGGTTGAAATAAAATTCATGTGTCTATATATATTTTGTGGTTGCCATGCAACATTAAATGTTGTGGAAAAATAATTTTTCTATGGCAAAATTAGATACATATGTTTGAGACATAATGTGATAAAGTAGCTACTGTGAGATAAAATTATTTATGGTAAATTATGTGTAGTCGAAGGTGAATCTGATCAATTCACAGACTAAAAGAAACATCGAAGGGAATGAGACTTTAGTCAATTTGAGAAGATCAACAATGATGGTAACCCAACCTATGTGATTGGAGATCCCATGAATTAGGTTCATATAGGTAATAACAAATCATTAGTTGATCAAAGGGTACTATTAAATTTTTGTCCCTCCTATGATGTGTGAATCTAGTGCAGTGCTGCAAGGCAAAATGAGGGTTGAGTTATACTCTTAATCCAAATCATATCATTTATAGGTGGTGTATTGCTCTGCAGAATACACTTGATGATTGGACCTATATGAGTGTGGAGTGGTGCCGCTCCTATGAAATTGTGACAGATTTCTAGAGCACTCATGAATAGCAGGACACGCGCATGGCCTCTTAGCGCAAAATCGCGATAACGATAAAGATTGTGCGAGTATAATGTGCTAGAATAAGACCCTAGGCTTACAAAAAGAATTTTTGGTTCATAAAAGTTTTAAACTTCACCAATTGTTCTGTAAAACTTAATCTTATTTTATCTAGGTCTGGTTCATAGTCTACGAGACACCAGATTCAACGCATTGTACTCATATGTGAAAACCCAGCAAAACTCATTATTTCACTATATTTTTTTTTGACATTCTTTTTGAAATATGGAGGGGATTGTTGGAAAATAATCTTATATTTCAAAAAGAATTATTATCTTTTAATATATTATTTATATCATCTTCATTACTCTTAATAGTCAATTTAAAAGGTCAAATATGAAATCAATTCTTTGTCATTCATTGGCATTTACCTCTCTTTATTTGCCATTAATCTTTGCTCTTCAATAGTCATTATTGACTTTAAATTCATTTCAACTATGACAATTATTTTGGGAGTTGATTTCTTACCTATATATATTGGTGTCTTATCCTTTTGGGAAGGAAAGAGAAGAGATCAAAAATATATAATATTCCTCTTATTCTAAATAGTGTTGGGTTATCTTCTTATGAAATCTTTGTTAGTTCTGTGCTCCTAGTTTATACTAGAAGAGCTTGTTGAATCCTGGGGGATACACCTATACCGGGTGAAATATCCTTAAGGAGAGTGTCACTTGACATGCCTCAAGCTATGATGAATTTCTACAAATATTCGTGATGAAGAGTTCCTACAAGTGTTCGAGACGAAGTATTTTCCATAAGTATTTCCAACAATAACCAAATCGAGCTGGCATTTGTGGGTCAAGGTATGGTTGTTCTATTTCTGGATAAAGAGCTTGAAACCAGAATTTTGCATTTCTTCAACCTGTGTTTCCCGGATATCCTTGGCTGATTCCACAAGTGATTCTTTGCATGCCAGCACCTTAAGAGACTTTAGAGAAGGCATGTCTGCAAAGGCTGAAGGGATCTCCTTAAGATATTGACATGAATGACATCTTCTCAATACCAAGTGTTCAAGGCACGGAAAAGCATCATCTGAGACATTCCATTCCGGAAATGAAGGATCTTGCAGTTTCAAGAATTTGAGTTGAGGGAACTGCTCACCGGTCACTTCCCATATGGAACTAGTGGTAACTTGTAGCAGTTTGAGTACCACAAGTCTGGGAAGGGTTGCGACTTGACCAAGACTAAATACATGACCACGGGATAGTGTTAATTTCTTGAGATTTGGTGGCAAGTTCAGGTCGGTGGCCCAGGTATAGGCAGGACCACAAGTAAACTTGAGCATTTCAAGCTTGGTAAGATTGTTAAATGCAGGGAAGAAGCCATCACATCTCAAAACTTCACATCTCAGTTTTTCAAGATTTGGTGTATTTGCCAAGATGTTATCCGCGTCCTGCACACAAGAAAACCATGTTGATGCAAGAGTTCTCAAATCATCCATTTTTGGGGAACTCTCAAGGAACTCTTGAACATTGGGTTTAGTGAAAATAGCACGGTTGTATACATGTAGATGGCGCAGCTTGACCATCTTCCAAAGTGAGTCTGGTAATGATACTCGTCCTCCAATTCCTTTGACTATCAAAGTTTCAAGGTTCCAAAGATTGGATGAGAATGATAATGAAGAATCTTCAGCAATCCTAACAGCAACATATCTCAAACAGGTTAGCGCTTCTGGGAAAGAATCAATTATACTGAATCCCGTATCTAACACCCTCAGAAACTTGAAGTTGTTAAAAGCGTATGATGTGCAACCTATTGAAGATGATGCAATATGTCTACTCTTCATCAAGTGGAAAGACTGTATATACGAACAAATCGAACTCCATTCTGCAAGATTATCACCTTGAAAGTAAAGGCATAAGCGCCGTGGAATTTTATGCTTCTGACAGGCAAAAGAAGACGGATCCGCAATATTGTCTCTGTCAGTAGAGAAATTGGTATTATATGAACAAGTATAAGAGATAAATTGATTCACGGAAAATAAACAAGTAGTTTCTATTACCCTTTTATCCGTCGTAGAAAGTTCTCCATCTTGGCTTTCATTATGCAAAAATCAAGCAACAAGTCATGAATGCGACATGCCTTGATCTTGCCATCAGAACTCTTCTTGGAAACCATCACGACGTTTCTTCCAATAAGATTCTCTAAGTAATATTCTGCTATTTCCTCTGGAAGCTTTTCCGCATGAGGTTTTACCAAACCTTCCGCTGTCCACAACCATGTTAACTTGGAAACTTTTATCTCTTCATCCTCCAAAAATGCTCCAAAATATAAAAAACAAGGTTTCAAATGATACGGTAAATTTTGGTAACTAAGATCTATTATATGCTCTGACTTAGCCTGGATATGTGGACCTAAATCTATCGCTAATTGTTCCCAACAGTGTTTTTCCTTCTCCATAGTTTCGAGGATACCTGCTACCAGAACAACTGAAAGAGGTAGCCCTCCACACTTTTGTGCTATCTTTTGGCCAACATCTTCTAAGACAAGGGGACAACTTCTTTTATTGAACACCTTATTCTTCAATAACATCCAACTTCTTCTGGAGTAAACAATCGAAGAAAATGAGGATCACTGACGAGTTTAGCATGGGAGGCAACATCACCAAGCCGAGTTGTCAGGATAATTCTACTTCCATTATTGGCATCACAGAAACAAGGCTTTAGATCATCCCATGCAATAGTTTCCCAGACATCATCAACGAGGATAAGGTACCTCTGAACTAATAGAAGTCTACGCAGCTTATCTGCTAATTCATTCTCTGGTAGTTTATCACTTATAACTGTATCCTTCTTAACACCACGAAGAATGGTTAGTAACAAGTCCTTGCGTGTATATACTTGAGACACACAACATTGTGCACGGACATCAAAATGAGAGACAACTAACTGATCAAGAAATAGTTTGTTAGCCAGAGTTGTCTTACCCAATCCGGCCATTCCAACAATTGAGATAACATCCAATTCTGGTGATCCTCTGATTAGCTGCCGTCTTAGTTTGTCCATCACCTCCTGAAAGCCCACCATCTCTTCTCTCATACTTGTAATCCTAGCAAATTGTGAAGTACTAACACTTGCAACATCAATGGAATTATGCAATACCAAGCTGTCAGATACTTTCTTTTCACGAATCTCCGCTACCTCCCTCATGAGTAGTGTAGTCTCCTCCATGATGTCCCCAATCCAGCGAACAAGGCACCACTCAGGAATGTCTCCGCTTATACAACCAACAACTGTATGTTCCACCTCATATGCCTTAGCAATGACCTGCATTGGAAAATATACAAATCCATCATGCTGTTTCTGTAAGTGCTCGAGTTCTTCCTGAATCTTCTGAAGTTGGCTCTTTATGGAGGCAAGTGAATATGAATAGCGGCTTAGGAACTCCTTCAGGTTGTCTAGAATGATGTCAATAGATCCAGTTCCATCAATCCTAGGTAAAAGGGAGAGAAATGACTTCCGAGTGATGAGGTAGGTTACAGCCTGTATACTCTGAACAGCATCCGAGAAATCAAGCACTGGCACATGATTTAATTCCCCCACAGCCATATCTTCCTTTTCCTCCATGCTGCTATGCAATGAAAAAACTAGAAGTCCTACATCAATAATCGCAGCATCAATATCATGAAGATGACATATATGGTCCTTCATTGGTAGACTGATGAGATTGGCTCTTAGGAGGTTGAGCATCTCTTGAAGGATTGCCTTTTGATCCTTCACAGAACCTGTTTCTTTGTGCTTACCAGTAATTGGTAGCTCTGACAAACAGTGTATGAGAGTCTCCACAAAGCCAACCTCACAATCCGCTGTACACTCAATTTGGATATTCCGATCCCATCCTGATTGTTCTGACTTTAAGGCTTGCAGAACATCAATATAGATGTTGCGGACACATGGTTGAATGGGACGGATCCTCATTTGTAGAAGATCCAAAACATCCATTTCGTTTGAAGCCAAGTCTGTATCTCCATCAATGGCTGGCAAATACAACCAGGCATCCATTGCAGCATGGCCAACCACAAGTAAAACGTGAGTGAAGAAAGCATGTAGGTTTTGAGGCTCTGTGCATCTATTTGAAACATAGAGGACAAAATTTCTCAATAACTTCAACTCCTTTACTACCTCTTCCATATGTTTCTTAGTTCCGGGAACAAAAAGCAACGAACTAGGAGCATAAATCTTCAGTAAATCGCTGAGATTCCTTAGAACAATATCAATGAATTTCTCTAAAACTTCAGGAGAAGCAGCATTAGTACTACTGTTTTCCTTTTTGGATGAAAATGAGGATTTGAGAAACGGGCAGTAGTTAGCCCTGATTTCCAACTTACTCATCCAAACGTTGCTTTGAACCCGAGAGGTCACGGGATCAAGGTCTTTGATAGCAGTGTGGGCCATTGAGAGGGTAACTGCATCATTCTGAAACTGAGCTTGGACTTTCTGTGTAACATCTGTCATGCTGCATTCAATTGTGAAGGTTTGCAAGCTGAGAAAAATATCCAGGAATTTAAACTCCCTTTTAAGGTACTCAATTCTATCCTTTATAGTCCCTGGCAAGATTAAATCCCATTCAGTACTTATCCATTGCAAAGAAGAAACTGGATGATTTTCCTGTGAAGAAAGAAATTCCTCTGAAGACATCTCTCTTTCTCTCCCTCTTTTTGTGTGAAATTGAACTGCAAGGTGATGAATGAGTTCAGCACAGTAACTGAAAGAGAATTAAGAGTGAGAGTCAAAAACATATCTAAAATATTTCGGTTTTTCGAGTTTCATACATGCAACAGCACCATCAATTGTGTGCATTTTCTACAACTATCACCATCTATTTATCAAGACACAACTCAACTATTAATTGTCCAGTTAGTAAAATTGAACAATTGATAGTTCAAGTGTGTTTAAGTGAATGGTGAAAAATACACCATAATATCTCAGTTTCTTGAGTTTCATACCTAAACTATCAGTTGTGCGAGTTTCCTACTAGAACTAGTGAATTTCATACCTAAACTATCAGTTGTGCGAGCTTCCTACTAGAACTACCACTAATTATTTATCAAAATATACCTCAACTATTAATTGTTTGAGTTTCATACCTGAACTTTCAAGTAGGAAAAGTGAATAATTAATAGTTGAGGTGTGTTTAATGATAGTCCAGGTAAAAAACTCGCAACTTAATAGTGTAGGTATGAAACTCAAAAAATCGAGATACTTTAATGTATTTTTGACCATTAACTCGGTGTATTTTGATAAATAGTTAGTGATAGTTCAACTAAAAAATTCATTATGAAACTCAAAACAGCAGCATAGTTTAGATGTGTTTTTAACCATTAACTCGGAAATTAATAGTGCTTCCAACTTACATAATTTTACCAGAGCAAGTCAACTAGTTATGCAATCGATCCACATTACTTTTCCGGCCTGAAAGAACATCTCCGGCGACTGGACAAGAATCGCGTGTCCCTTCACGCGCCACCTGCAGTTTCACTCTGATTCTCACAATATCAGTCTTCTGTGAGTATTTTGTTTGGTCAACTGGGTTTCGAAGGTGTTTTGGGTATTATTTTGTGCGGAAAGTTTGAACTGAAAAGAATATTTTTAGTGCTTATGATATTTGTGGAGTATCCTTTACTGGTGAATATCTATTTTGTGCTCTTGTTAACTCTTCTGTAGACTGATTGTCCTTTGATAAAACAATTATGGTTTCGGTTGGGAGTTTGGTATACATCCATTTCCACATGTAATTGAGGGGTGTCGACTGACACCCTTCGTCGAAAAATTACACGATATAGTTGGGTAGTAATATTTTTTTTATGTATATATATTACGTATTGACACTCCTTGGCTTCTTCGTGAATTTACTTCTTTATATTCTGATACCTATTAGTAAAAATTCTGACTCCGCCACATAATACACCCACAAGATCAGTATGGAGACTCCAGGACCAGGAGTAATGAAGTGAAATACAAGTGTAGGACTGAGTTTATTCAGTTAAATTTTTAAAATTTGCTTATTTTAAAGTGTTCTCGAGTGGTCAATCTTGTGTTCCTAAAATGAGGCAGGTTAGGCGAATTAAAATATGGGATGGCTAGGGGGATTTGGAGCGGGTGTAAAATTAAAATATAGGTCGAATTATAATGGGATTAGGTTTGTGATCCAACGTGGCAGTCATGTGGCAGACCTTGTCCTAGTTGGACAGCCACGTGGATGTCAAATCATCACAAAAAATGGGTGTTAAGTTGGAGTATATTTGTGGTCCAAAATATTAACGGCAGGGGTATTTTTGAGCCCAAAATAAAATGGAGGGTATATTTACTCTATTTCGGATAGTTCGAGGGTATTTTTAGCCCTTTTCTGTTAAGAAAATAAGGAAAAAGTAAAATTTTCATTAAAATTTTGTAAATAAATTCAAATAAATCACCAATAATATAGAGTAATTATTATTTGATAAATATAATAACGCAAAAAATGATAATAACTGAGATAATTTTGAAAACTAAATCATTATCAATCTTCAAATCTACTAGTCCTTCTCACTCTCAACTAATATATACATTATATATTTCAAATAAAAAAAAGGTAAAAAGTAAAAGAGCAATGATAAAAAATAAAAAAAAGTTGTCTCAGAAATTTCTATCCTATCGATTTCAGGCATAATCATCTAAAAGAATTATTTTTGACAGTGTTTGTTTCTATGAGAATTGCTTTCTTTATTTATATATTTTAAAAAAAATTATTACAACATGAAAACACAATACAATAAAGTATAAATAATATCATTACATCAATAATAAAAAATATGATCTATAACAAAAATATTTTTAAAACAACAAAAATCAAAGCTAATGCTTAGAGTGTATGCTTATACGCATGGGTCTTACTCTTTTTGTGCCTGAGACTTACGCCTCAAATTCTAGGGTGTACGTTATATGAATCTACATCTTTCATTTACGTCCCGATGCGTTTTTGGTATGAACCGCTTCAAGATTCGCCCAAAAAAACGTCTTTGAAAACATTGGAACACATTAATGAACCATGATGAACCCTCAAATGACCTAACTAAGATTTTCGGAGAGTAATATATTATGTTTGACTAATCAATTTTTAAAAAATATTTTTAGTAATATTGGAGCATCGATTTATGTTGGTGAAAATACAATTATTACAGTTGAAAATTAAAATAAAAAATAATAATTTTTTTAAGTTGAGACGCGAATATCTCTCTCTTTAAAGAAATTCAAGTTTATGGTGGTCACCAATCCAGTAGTAATACTCTTGACTTATTTCCTTCAAGATATAGTAGCCTGATAACGTCGTATAATTCAAATAACTCTAAACTAATTGTTGAGTCCAAAGCTCAGGCAATAAGAACACCTTACTTCAACAAGATAATATTCTCTTTTATAACAATAAGTTGAAGAGCTAGATTTTTTTTCTCTTTTCTCAACTCTCTTTTTTCACTAAATCTCATCTTTTTCATGTGCACTGCCACGTGGCGTCCACCTCACCCAAATATTAGACCATATGAAATTTTAAATTGCCATGGTGGAAAGGTATTAAAAATATTTTTGTTAACTTTAATAACGGTGGGGTATATTTAACCTCATAATATAACTAGGGACAAACTTAACCAATAAACTAAAGTACCAAAGGTATTTTTAACCCTTTTGAAATAATAATTTTATAATACTTAGGTTGGTGTCTTGGTGATTATAACATTTTAAGTTTTAGTGGGTAATACAAGAAATAATTACCACTTTCTTATTGATTTATAATTAGTAGAAATAGTCACTAACATAAATAATACACTTTTATATTAAAATTATAATACTTGTTAAAATGCGACATAACTCCAACATTTTATGTGTTTCTCATAAAAAAATAATTCAACTTTTGCTTAATTTAAAAATATTTACTTTTTTAGAAAAACTTGATCAAATACCCTTACTTTCTAAAATGTGCTAAAACGAAAGGCAAAGAGAGTGTGAATAAAACAAAAAGTCTATAGACCTCCTCTAAATGTGGAAAAAATGGAGATTTCATGAGAGGGAAAATTTAATTTAATAAATCTCAATATGCATGCAAGCAAGCAAGCAAATGATTCTTACAAGAATGAAGTGAGATAAAATCTCAGTTGCCCCTACTTATACAAAGCTGCATGTTGAGGAATTTTTCCTTTTGTCCCCTTTCATTGCAATATCATATATCTCACACAATTTCTTTCTCCATCGCTTTTGTAGATGTTATATATTTATCTTGCTTTGAGTCTTAATTTGTTCTTCTCTTTGTTGTTATTTTGTGCACGTATTTTGATTCTGTTGGGATGAAAAAGGGCCTTAGAATAACACTATTTGAAGCAATTTTGCGTTTGAATTTCTGCATTTGTGTACCTATGACCATCATATTCTGTTCTACAAGGAAGAAAACTGTGTGTTTTGTTTTGATCTTGTACCTAAACTTTGCCCTGGGATTCTAATTACAGCGTGTTATATACGAGTGTGGTTGGAAGTTTGTAGTTTACTACTGTGTGTGCCTTCTGGGTATATGATAAAATGCCTAAAGTTTGTCTACACGGGTGCAGGGCCGGAGCCAGGTAGGGCCGAGGGATCTGAACCCCCTTTGGTGGAAAACTACATTGTTTATACCTGGTTAATATTATTTTTTGTGTATATAGTACTCCCTCCGTTTCAAAAAGAATGACCTATTGTAGTTTACTACTTTCTTTTCTAAACAGACTAAAAAGGAAAGTAGGTCATTCTTTTTTAAACGGAGGGAGTAGTGGTTGAACCCCCTTCGACTTCTTCGTGTGTTTACTTATTCATATTTTGAATCTCTTAGTGAAAATCCTGACTCTGCAACTACACATGGGCGACATTGTGAATTTTCCCATGATCTTGTCTATTTACGATAAGAGTGGCCAACTTTTGACCAAGCTTCCAATACAAATAGTTTTCTTAATAGTTTGGATGTTAAAAGAATTAAGTTGAGGTTGAAAGATAAGTTCACCTTATAAAAAGTAGTAGGATTTTAGGGAAATACTTTTATTTTGGAACTGTAATCAATTTTCTGTTTTGAAGATCAATAAATCTTCTTTCTTAAGTGAAAAGGATTATTGATAACACTTGAAAAGCTTCATATTATTATCTGATAGGATGGCATTTGAGAAAACTGATACCAGGATTTATGTAATTTTCTTTATGCATTTTGTTAGACGTATCTCAAGGACGTTGTTTTGATTTCTGATATCTGAAATTCTACATTCAATTGAAGTGACTTTGGATGTGATTATTATAATCTAAGCAGTGTATATATGGCAGTTGGCGTAGGAGGAAGTATTTGCTACATATGGAGTTGCGGGGTTCATGATATATTCCTAAGAAGAGGTTCACATATGAACCCGTATGCACTTTATACAACAAGAATTTTAGAGGTAAGCAAGATTTCAACTGCTAAATTAAAGGTTATACACTCTTCTGCATGAAACTATGGATGAAAGTTAAATATGAGATCAGAAAATAAAATATGAGCAGATCGAATGGTGTTACAATATTGTAACTGATCTAGAATTTTGATTATTATACATCATTCTTTCCTTTCAAAGAGACCATAAGGCTATGTTTCCCATGTGGCAGACCTCTATTTCAGACAACATGTTATAAGCAAATTACCTGTCCTCTGATCTCATGGTTTGCCCTTTGTTATATACGGTTCCTCAGCCCCAACTGAAACCATTTAAGTCAAATTGCTTACAACTTGAAGCAGCATCAGTTTCATCATGCATGTTTAGATCCAGTTTAGGTTCGAAGTATGACAGCTTATACTCTTGCGAAGATCTCTGCCTCTCTGGCGCTGATTCACTTCTGTTGGCTACCTGGTGAAAAAGTTTGACATCCCTCTCTATTCTATTGAAGTTTCCATCTGAGTGGTTCATGCTTCCGTTCAGTTTTTCGTTTTGAAGTCCAATACTCATTGATAAGTTATTGCAGTTCACCTCTCTGGTGAATGTTTTTTCTCTACCCTCGTTCACTGGGGAGAATAATCGTCTGCTCTCCTTGAGGTTGTCACACCATCGTAGTTCTGTCTGCTGTAACCTGGTGTCATTTTCAATATCCTTACACTCTATAGATGGTGTAAAGTCGAAAGGCCTCAATCCAATTTGGTTATCGTGCATTGCATTGTCCCTCAAAGAGCCATCACGAGAGGTCAAGCAGCTGTCGATTGAACGATCTGTTGGCTGTGTAGCTTGTGTTTGTTGGCTGTGAAATTCTGATAGTTCTTTTATATCCGGAAATCCAGAGTTCAGGCATTGATTGGATGCTTTGGATACGAATTCTGATAATTGAACCTTGACTGCCTCTAATCCTACTGTTTCCATGTTTTGTCTTCCAAGGGTTTCTTGTGCTTTCTCGAGCACGGACTGCAAATATTTCCCTTGAGCTTCTATTCGTAACTGTAAATGTCGTTGTACCTATATCAGTTCAATTAGGCCTCATTTAGAAGCCATCAAGGAAAAAATTCCTTGAATTTTAAAATTTGACAAGAGTAAACACCGTATACACGACAAACATAGATTCTTAATTCTTGAAACTAAACATGTGGACAAAGCTTGTTGACTTAGACTGTTTAAGATACAAGTTGGCTATCTTATCTCTACAATTATGAGGAGATGTGTTTTGATTACTTAATTTCCCAGTGGAGTCTTCTTTTTAGAAGATGAAAGTGCCTTTTTTCAAGTTTCAGCGCGCTCATGCTTCCGCCTTTAACATCATCAAACAGGAAATCTCATCTTTTACAAGTATTTTTGGCATAAGCTTTTGCTCTCACTTCTCATATGTAAGAGAATTCTGCAGTAATTTCATACCTCAAGCTGCTCATGAAGCCTTCTCTGCACTTCTATTTGCATTTGTATTGCTTCACTTATTTGAATATTTCTGAATAGATAAGTATTTGTCAGGATAATGTAAATTGATTTTTTTGCTAAGACATAAAATAGAAAGATGAATTGTTTAAATTAAGGACTAGATGTTGTTTGTTCTTACTTGTTTGGTTGGGGTCCCATGCTAGGATTACTCATACATGTTGCACTACTCTCAGATATCCTTTCTACTCCTGCTGCTGCAACTATTCACAAACTCAGTAAGTTTATGAATGTTCCATCTCCGTGAAAGAGGTTTTCTGAATTTTTATTTTCGTGAGAAGTATTTGATTTCTTACCAGCTTTATTTGCCCCATTAGCATTTGCTTGTCCATGGAGATTCTTACTTAGTCTATATTTCTGCCATCATTTTGTAAAGTGTTAGCTTCTGGCACAATCTAAGAGTATATAAATGTAAGAAGTATTTTTCATAGTTTTGGATGGAATCAAAAAAGCAAAAAATCTATGTGTCTGTGATCTTGCCAGCCCAGAATACCAGATACAAAGTTTTGGTCAGTTTTCTTTCACAATCTAAAAGTAACATATGGAAGCATTGCACTTAAATGTTTTGAATGAAACAATTCAAAAGTTTCTTGCAGTTGATTTAAAAGATGTTTCGCCCCCTTACCACCAGTTTTTTTGTTTGGAATTATTGTCTTGGCAGCTAAAGTTTTTTCAAGGCTGAATATGGTCCTTGTAGAATGTTTTGTTTACTGCGTGGATTTTGTAATTCATAAAATAAATAAGAACTAACCTGAAGATGGCTCTTTAAGTGGTACAAGGTTAATCCTTGGATCCCCATAAGCTTTAGAACTGATTTTGGAGTGGCTTCTGCAATAGGATAATGTGGCAGTTAATTATCTTCATCAAAAAACATCCTCCTGTTGCTTATTCAAAATTGATGTATTTGTGTGCACTTACTGTCTGCTCCACCAAGTTGATTAACTGCTTCTATAAACCTCTCATGGAGGTCCGGTGTCCATTTCAATCGTGGCTTAGCATCAGTTGACAGGACAAGCCCTGAATCTCCGTTGCCATTTCCACCTTGCAGGAACAGATGTCGTTCAGGGATAGACATTCTTGTTGAAGGGTGCATGCTCTTATCCTGGTGGTGATGATGGTACATCTTCTGGCCTTCTGGTTGATGATTAGAAAATAAGCCTCGTGATGCGATTTAATTGGCACGAATCATGATAGGTAGTTTAACTAATCATAACGCACCTGAAAGTGATCTGCTGTACTTGGTTTCAGTCTAGTCTTGCCCTTTAAATGCGAATCATGATTCTTCTGTATTCTCCAGACTATGATGTTGTTGCTCCTTATACTCGGTTCAAGAGACTGTTTACTACTGCTTTTATGTATGTCCTTAGTTGTACAACTCCACAGACCAAAGATGTTGCCAAAGAGCTCTTATAAGCGAATGGGGTGAGAAAGAGGGAGGGGGTCCAGGTGAAGCATAGAATCTAGGATAGGGCCAGTTGAACGCTAGAACCAATCGAATCTTCACAGCCGGCTCAAAAAGAGATCTCATCCTTCCAGTTTTACATGTTTGTGGGTCCTAGCATGATATTCCTCTGCACTATAAGTTACTGAAACACTTAAACACCTTACAATAGGTACAAAGAATTGATCCACCAGAGACTTTTGTGTACTCATATTCTTCATCTGGCAAAGTTTGGGAACCATATTCGCAGAATTAATATTGGAATTTTTTCTGATGCTGACTGAAAGTATCCACTATCTAATGATGTATAATTTCTTGAAACCTTCAAAACCAATTTTACCTTTCAAATGGAAGATTCTGTTGACTAGAGCTTCAAGTAATCGGTATTGGATAGAGAACAAAGGTAAGAGATATGAAAATGGTTGAGAGATGCTTCTCTTATTTCATGTCAAAATGAAAAAGTCTAATGCATTTCTTTCTGGGATAATACATATTTTCCCCCTGGACTAGTCCTGTTTTTTCAACATAACACTTAAATTTTGCGGGGGTCCTATATAAAGAATTAGTTGAGGGAGTACTTCCTATAGACGTGTTTTATTCTGTTATGTTGACTATAGGTTGCCTTGGGTAGAAAGAAGTTAATCCATGATTTCGGAGCTTCTTCCTCGTTGTTTGTCCATTTCATTACTATTGATGTTCTTTCTTCTTATGTGCTGGCGAATCCCTGTTCTGACATCCAATTAATTCCTTTCCCCATTTTTTTAGACGCGTACTAGATTTTCTTTCAGTTTTAGGGAGAAAATTCGTGTTAGTTTCTTAAAGTAAGTTCAGGAAAAGCCCCTGGTCCCTGCTGCTTTAGGCAGTGCTTTCATGATGCTTAGAGACTTGCATGCAATATCTTGCCCTCTATTTAGTGATATTAACTTTTGGAATATGTTGAGCATTCTTTCTAGTAATTTAGTAACTGAAAAGGAAGATGATAAAAAAGGTAAAGAAATTGTCAAGAGATGCTTCTCCTTGGCTTTGTCTGAAGGCCAAGAATAGAATAAGGAACAAATTCTTTTTTGTCTTTCAGGAAGTTTGGTACTTATTCAGCCTGGATGGAACTAAAATAGGGGGAGACCTACAGTTATATTTCTTAATCTTTAATTGGTATAAAACAGCCATCTCCAAGGCATTGGGACCCCTTTGAAAGGAGAAATACAGTAATATACTACTTGTTTTTATAGTTTTCTGATGGAAAACATGACAACTCGTTGCTCGAACATTACTACTTGCCTTCCCCTTGACTCAAGCCTTAATCTGGTCTAATGATACCCAAAAAGAATATAATAGTAGTTTTACATTCTTTTGTTCCCGTTTATATGTTTAACATATGTATACATGTCAGTTTGTGTGTCATAGGTTTTTGTCTGAGACGAACTTGAGTATCTCAATTTCTAGTTCACTTGTAAAAATAACACACCTAGGTTTCTGATTTGAATTTTTTACATTTCATACTTTTTTTGGAGGCAAAAACGAGGAATTCAAACTTAGTTGTTTATGAAATGCTTAGTCTCTTTTGCACCATTTTCTTGTTCACTTTGCAATGATATGTCTATACCTGCTGTATTTTGTTTGCACTGCCAGGCATATTTCAGAAACTATCAGAATGAGTAAAAAAGAGTGGTTTATTTCTAAGTTGCGCAGACTCTTCACTTTCAATGCCGCACCCATCTCGGATTCTCCAAAAATACACTAGTTTTGGAGAATTTGATACGCACTTATTAACATTTTTGAAGAGTTCGAGCAACATAGGTTTATTTTGATTACATTAAGAGAGAATCCTAATACATTATCTAGCTGTTTACTTTATTTGAAAAAGTGCAGCATATGGGTTCTGGATTCTAGAACAGCAATCTCAAGTGTTAGTAACAAGGTTCTGAATTTAATTTTTGTACATATTTAGTAAATTTCTTAACATATGTACAGGGTTTGAGCCAAAAGCTAGTGGATTCTGCCGAACTCATATATTAAAGCCTACCTCCAAGGCTCCACCCCTGATAAGTCTGCTGTATAGGTAAATTCTTTGGACAAATATGCCAGAGAAAAACTTTATTTTACTGTTTAATAATCCTTTGCCATCATCGAATTGATCCCGGAGGTCACCTTGATCGTTATGTTGGATTTTGTTTAATTATTTTGTCTCGATATAAAATAGTGAAAGAAGGGGAACCTTGGAGCAACAATAAAGTTGTCTCTTATAGGTCACAGGTTCGAGCCGTGAAAGTAGTCACTAATGCGGTAGAATCACACCCCTTGGGTGCGGCCATTCTTCAGACCTTGCGTGAACGCGGGATGCTTTGTGTCCCGGCTGCCCTTTATAAAATATTGAAAATTCCTAACCTCTGAACAAGGTATGCACATCAGTTTTCAGTTGAACTTTCAAGAAAAAGATCAACTGATTCTGATATCTTAGGGAATTTTATGCATTTTGGAGGAATATATTACAACCTTTAGGTAAAGTGGGTATAGGGATAAAGCAGAATTCCCTTATACTGTTTTTCTGGCATGTGGATATGAATGAAAATGACGATGTGCATTTTAAGCTATGATAAATTCTCTCTTTGAAATTTAATAATTAACTTGATCTTATTGATATGCATTGGACTATAATATTGTTGAACTTTATACCAAAAATATATAGCCCCCTACAAGTAAGATATTTATCATGTTATTCATCTTGCTAAACTCTACTGTTGCCAAGTTGTTTGTCCTTTTTTGTCATTCTCAGTTTTCCTTCTGTTATGGTAAAATAGATTTTCTGATTGAAGATATTCTTGTGGTCCGGCCCTTCCCCGGACCCCGTGCATAGTGGAAGCTTTAGTGCACTAGGCTGTCCCTCTTTATACACACTCATAAGCGGGTTCGGGCTTTAAACTGTGTGTTCAAACTCATTGTATTTTTTAAACTTATGGGTTCAAATCTAGTATTTGTTGCAATTTTAGTCGATTTCTACCCCTAAAATATGTGCTCCATGTCAAAAGTACTATGTTCAGATGAACTCAGAGCTTGAACACTGCACCAGCCACTATATATAAAAATGCATTTGACTGAACACGAAACTTGAAATGTTAATTTGACTTGTATATTATAATAGTGATGATGATAGAAACTATGTGACAAGCTTGTTTGACAAAAAAAAAAAATAATGTCGCATCAAAGTTTATTGTAATATCTAAATTGAATTAGAATAGAAGAAGTATATACAACCAGTAAAACTCATTTCATGTTTCTCTAAATAACCTTGTTGTCCGTACTAATAATCGTAGTGCTATGCTTGTAGTTTTTTGTTCTTGGAGTTTTGTTGATGTTTGTTGTTTTGGGTAGATCGAGTGTAGTATTATTTTGTGGTAGTCTTGTTCGGTTACTATATGTTGTTTTGCTACTACCTATTGTTTCTTGCACTTTTATTATGATTGTTTTTGTCTTGAGCCGGAGGTCTATCGGAAACAACCTCTACCTCACCTATGAGGTAGAGGTACAGACTGCGTACACTCTACCCTCCCCAGATCCCGAGAATTGGAATACACTGGGTATGTTTCTCTAAATGTTGTTGTTATTTCTCTAAATAATACTAATAATAATAACCCAAATCCTCTTTTCTAGTAATGGTACATTTTAGTAGTAGTTAAGTTGCCTTTCTTTGATGTTGCAATAAAGCAATTAATGACTGCTGTTGGTTCCTTCGGTTTGTACCCTTTGCCTTTACTATTCCAATTTCCAATCTATCTTCTTCTTCCTAGTCTCTTTTTGTTGCTTTCTTTATGTTATTTTCATGATATATATTCTCCCACTTTAAAGAAGAGAGAACATGTGCTCTTGTACTTGCATTTCCTTTTTAATCCTCTTACATTAATTTAATCTTTACTTTAAAGTACAAGATGAAGCTCCCAATTAAAATTATCAACAAAAAAAAAAAGCATTTAGAATCATATTAGGGATGTGATGGTATTGGTGTGGGAGCTAGTCAATGCATTAGTAGCGTACGCTGAATTTTGTGTGAACAGTGTCGATCTATTATCAGTTATCACAACTCAACTTATATTTGAGTTAGCTAGAGTTGTGAAATTTGTAGAGGTTCTTAGAATTTACTTATTTTCCCAAATTAGTGTCACTATAATATATAATATATAGTATGCACATATATATCTTCTAATATTCACGTGTGATTTTTTTTGATGAATTGGTGTTGGATGACACTCGATCTTGTACACAAGGGCAGATCTAAAGGATTGGCAGGGTGGATTTGTAGCGAAAATTATGGTGTACGTGAATTCGTGCTCTTTACGTAAAACTAAATATTTTATGTATATATTATCTGTTGGCAGTTGGCTCCCAAGCTACAAAAAGGCTGAATGGTGCAATATTTGGTTGAATGTTTCGTTATTTACTCAAAGAAATAATGATAAATTGCCACTTAGTAAGTCTTTTTTCTCCTTTCCTTAGTGTTGCACTCATACTTTAGAAATTCTAGATCCACATTTGGGTTGGTAACAGATTTACGTGAACCCAATAGCTTTTGTCCATACTATTATATTAAGAAATTCATTAAATTTCTATAAATATTTGATTTTGAACTTTGAACCCAACTATTCTTGAGTTGAGAATGTTGTAGGAATTCATACACTTTAAATTATGGATTCGTCTTTGCTTGTATTAAGGTACCTTTGTGTCACTACCAGGTTCATCTTAACCCAATACCTTGATGCGAAACATAAATTTATGTATAAATCACAACAAATTAAATTTTAAAGATTGAATTCATAAAGTTTAAATGTTGAACTCGCGTCTGCTTATTAGCAAAGACAGACGTAGAATTGGTACCTCTGTATTGTACATGATAATCAATAAGGGGAGGCGGATGCAAAGTGTCGGTATCGAGTTTATCTGAGCTTAATACTTTGACGTGGACCATAAATTTATATGTAAAACGCAATAAATAGTAGATATGTACACATAACTTTAAAATTACCACAAGTTCAATACTAAAAATACTAAAGATTGAATTCATAAAATTTAAATTTTGAATCCGTGTCTATCGATTGGCAAAAACAGATGTAGAATTGGAATAGGTGGGTGGTTGTTGACCCCAGGGGGAAGGGACTGGCTGGAAATAAAAGTGGGATAGCAATGACCAGGGAATGATATTCCTTATGGGGGAAAAAGACTTGTTGGGGTTTAAGAAAAAAGGTCAGATTCTTCTTTGGGGAAAATGGAATTTCAGAATCTTTAACTCAAAAACTAAAGTGTTATTCTCAAGTCAAGAATTTCTTCCTTATTCCTTTTCCTATTTCTAGGCCACTAATAATGGCTTCCTATACCCATTCTTCCTTTACCCTTTTAAGCTTTCTCTTAACCAATTCCCTTAAATAAATAGTACTTCTCAACCATCAATATGTTATATGATTTGGTTCAAATCATGTGTATATGTATTAAGAAATATGCTAAATATATATTTTAAAAAATTGAACTCAGAACCCACTTATGGAATCCAGAACTCATAAAATTCAAAATTAGAATTCATCAGGACTCATGCTTGTGTGTAGTATCGTGACCCGACAATATTTGAGCTATATTCATCGAGAATACGTCGCAACTATGATGCTTGAGTTTTAATTCTTAGTGGGTAAACATACTAGGTCTTTTTTGTTCGATATGCATGTGATCTGGTTCAAATTATGTTTATGTATTAAGAAATACGCTAAATATTTATAAAACATAAATTCAGAACCCATTTACTAGTACTTGATGTTGTTGTTTTGGAATTTAAAACTCATAAAGTTTAAATTCAGAATTTGTAAGGACTCGCACTTGTGTGTAGTATTGCGACCCCTGCATTGTCTTTATCGGGACTTGAATCACAATATTTTGAGCTATGTTCATTGAGAATACGTCGCGATCATGAGTTTTAATGTTTAATTTCTAGCGGGTAATAATATTAGGTGATTTCTGTTTTATTTGTTTAAGTTTTGGTGGACAAAGTTACTCGATAAGTGTACTAGTGAGAGATAGCAGATACTTCATGAAATTAAAGTGCGCATAAGTTGGGATCGGACACCACAATTATTATTATTTTTAAAAATGTTGCAACTTGCAACCATGAACATATACAACAACATATCTAGTATAATCTCACAAAGTAGATCTGGAAGGTTAAATGGTACACAGACCCTTATATTGCAAAGTAGAGAGAGTATTTCCAATCATGAACATATACGACATCGAAGAAAAAAAAATCTTTAGTTGGGGGGGGGGGAGGGGGGAGGGGGGGGGGAGGGGGGGGAGGGGGGGGGGGATTAATATAACTATTCTATACAAAATAGAAAAACAAAAAAGTACATAAACCAGTCTACTTGAGGCAATCTATTTCAATTTTTTTTTTCAAATATGAAAAGAAACAAAAAGAAAAAGAGCAAAAAGAATAGGGATGAATGAAGCATACCTTCAAACGGACGTAATTTCTAATGAAAAAGCGGAGGCATAATGCGCTGTCGATACATTTAAGTGAATTGTGGTTGTGCGTAGTGTCATTCATTATTGTATGTTTTTCATTACGATATTTCTTTTTTAAAATTTGTTTTGATATGTTTTACTTGAGTTGAAGGTCTATCTTTTACTGATTGATAAATTATGCTGCCTATTGGTTTTTTATCCTCTTTTATTACTCCTTCCGTTTCAATTTGTTTGGCTTACTTTGATTTGACACGGAGTTTAAGAAAGTAAAGGAGACTTTTGAATCTGGTGGTCTTAAATTAAAAGTATGTCAAATATACTAAAATGTCATTTAATTTTGTGGTCTTAAACGTGTCATGTGGAAAGGTAGAATTAAAGAGCTGCTAAAAAAGAAAAAAAAAATTCAAACGAACTAAAAAAGAAAGTAGTTCAAACAAAATAAAAAGAGAGTATTGACCAACAAACAAACTAAAAATAATGTGCATCATGTTTATAGTATGAGTTTACCGAAGTAAGAAAATTGCTAACTAGAATTGAGCTTTTATGCTTTACATTTGTGTCAATAGATAAAAAAAAAACTAATAAAATCTTCTTCTTTGTAGCAGATTTGATGGAGTATGATCAGCCACATCTGCCAGTAACTTAATTAGTCACACTGCCTCTCCAGTTTCCTTGGTCTTGATCAGAGGTGACAAAAATAGCCCAACAATATATAACAAATTAGCCCGGCCCGTTAGAACTAATTTTTAACGGGCTCCACCTCATTATCAAAGGGCCTTTTTACATAAATAATGTATTATAAAGTTTTATTTACGAATTATAATATAACTTTTGCTCTTACAGATTATAGCCTTACTTTTCTTACCAAAAATAGCAAAATCAGCTAAATACATATATAATACATTTTTAACACAGTTTTAATGTACTAACACATAAGCTAATTTGAATAGTATTTGAATATTTGAAATTCAAGTATAATACATTTTTAACATTATTAATAAGAAAAAATAATAAACAACAATTGTAATACATTTTGAATTCGATGTATTATACATATTATAGGCATGTTTCAATGCACGTGGTGAATACATAACTAAAAAAATTTTAATACAAATGTATTATAAGTATTAGATGTGAATTTCAAACATTTTCGTACTACTTAAATTAGTTTAAGTTATTAGAAATGTATTATATTTTTTCTGAAATAACAACTATCGAATTCATAAAAATATATAATATTGAATTCGAATTGTATTACAACTATCATTTATATTTAGTACGATTTTAATACAACTATAATACAACTTTAAAAAGTTTCAACTCTTTATCTCCGGTGAATCACCACCACCATACCACCGTCGAATTACCAGTAGCTCCAATCAACCCAAACCGTCTACCTGTCATCCTCAAGTCTGGAGATCGTCGCCGCCTGTTTCTCCGTTTTCTCCTCCATTCCTCTACTAAAAGATCCGCCATGTTCCTCCGGTAAATTTTTTCAACGAACAACAAAAATCAATAAAACCACCTCCTCCTCGTCATGAAATGGGCAGATCTGTACGAAATTGTCCAACGCTGGTAAACTCCGGCATAACAAAGCAACCAAATCAGCCAACTCCTTTCTTCTCCAACTCCATCTCTGGTGAAACGAACAACACTCCGATGAAAAGAACAACACCACAACAACCACAGTACTACCACCGCCCTCTTCTCCGACCTATCTTTCCCTTTCCTTTCCCGACGATTTCACCAGATTTGGTCGAACATAGAGGTTCTTAAAATGGGGATCGTTTGGCCATGATTTTTGGTGCTAGGAGCTTTTGGGTCTTCATTTCGTCGGAGTTCATGACCTTTTTGGTCTGGTTCATCGGAGGTTGGAGTTGAATAGGCAGATCCGAAGGTTCTTGTGGTGGTGGTGGTATGGAGGAGAAGAAGGTGGTGTAGGTGAGTGTGGTGGCTGCCGGCGGAGCTCCGGCAGAGATGGTTGTAGGGAAGACAACACATATGTCAGCTATTAAGGAGGCAAGCTATTAAGGGTAAAAGTAAACTATAATCTGTAATAAAATAAAAGTACCCCAAATAAGAGTAATAATTGATTTAGAAGAAATCATTTATGTAAAAATCCCTTATCAAAGAGCAAGATTTAGTTCACGTATGGATGTACTTTCACCGAGTGGATGATAAACATGTTAAATGTCAATTATGTGGTAAATTATATACCTATTTTAGTTCAAGGGGTATTGGTCCTATGGTTAGATATTTGAAGTACAAGCACAGAATTTGAAGTTTGTATGTTCGTATGTTTTTAATTTCTAATAATATAATGTTATCAATTTAAGTTTGTATATTTTTGAATTTCTAATCATGTAATGGTATCGATTTATTTAAGTTTATACGTTTTAATTTGATTTTAAGTTTGTATGCTATCAATCTATCTCTTGTGAATTTAAATTTTGAAAGTGTAACGACCGGGTCCGTTGTTATATAAATTTTTCCGCTTTCGTAAATTTGGGAAGAACGATTAAAATATGTTTGAAGTGAGTAGGGTGACGTCATGGAAAATTCTGATTTTCAAAAATAATTCGGGCTGACATCACTTCGCTATAGCGGTTATTTTTCCGCTATAGCGGAACCTCTGAAGCGGAGGGTCAGACTGCTATAGCGAAATGACGGGAGGCAGTAGCCTCAGAACTGGATTTTATTAAAAAGCTTCACCTCCTCAGTTAGAAAACATACGAGGGTTTCTCCAAAAACTCTCCCATGCTGCTCCAAGGCTAGGGAACCATGAGGAGAAGGGATCATGGCTGGAGGGACGCGGAACAACGAATTTCAGGATCATCGTTCAGCCGGGAAGCCTTCATGGAGTCAGAAATGCGTCGTTGCAGCTGCTTGGCGCCCAGGTAGGCTAGATTTTCATTAGTAGTTAGACCTGTTTACTTTCCGTACTTTTGTATAGTAAAATGGAGAATCCATGTTTTAGGCCTCCGGGCACGGAGTCTGGCGGATTCGGGTTTGGTTATGCTTGATGTAGGATGTACTGAGTAATTGGATGGTCTTGTGATATGTGAACATGTGGTTATATTATTGTATTGGTATGATAAAATGTTAGGCTCAGGGACTAGTGTGTCGGGAAGGTTCGGGGAACCGAGGGAGAAAGGCTTGAAACCACGGGTAGTGGGATGAGGAACTCCTAGGTGGGGTTCGGGGATGTAAATGGCATGAAGTGTAGTTGCGAGTCTTACCAAAGGCTAAAAAGGGGTAAACCGGGGTTAGTTTTCGGACGGGATTTGACGATTCATTTTGTAACCAGAATGGGGTAGGTGATGGCTTACGAATTCCTGTGAATGTTGTATATTTTGTACTCTTATCTAAGTGTTTGTATGAATTGCATGACTTAGAGGAATTGTGTAGAATGTCTAAGGGTCCTGTTTTACAGTCTGTGAATTGAACGGTGTGTTGCTTATTGGTTTACAAGTTGTTTGTTTATTATTTTGACTGTGGATTGTTGATATTCGGTTGGCTCGGGTACCATGCCTGGTACAGGTATACTAACGGTTGGCTCAGGTACCACGCCTGGTACGGGTATAATAAATGGTTGGCACGGGTACCACGCTTGATACGAAATACTAACGGTTGGCTCGGGTACCACGCCTGGTACGGGTTTAATTTACTGCATCATGGCATTGATATTGTTGCATTGCATTGACTGTTATTGATTCCGTAAGTGGACTGAGCTATTTTACTGAAATGTGATGCTTGTTTGGTGGTCCTTGAGTGGCCTGGAATTTCTGTTATGATTGTGGAGTTGGTCTTGGATTAGGTCAGTTTGTTCATTGACACTTAGGTGTTGTTTAGAGGGGATCCCGGGGTGAGTCTGGGCTATGTGAAAGAGGAGGTTAAATATATATTTTTATCGTCATTGGGTGGGTCATTGGCGGTCGGGGATTACTTGTGGTAAATAAGCTAAGGGTTGATCTTAGTGCAGACCGGGGTAGCCTGTTGAACACTTAGGTGTGGTTGGGGGGGATCCTTGGGGGTCCGGGTTATGTGATTAAAAAGGGATTTAGATGTAACTCTGTTATTATCATTGAATGTGTCGATGGTTGCTAGGTGGGTTTCATGTGATTGGAAAATTGGGAGAAAGACTGAGAGTCTTGGTTTGTAGTTTTCTGGTTGTTATAAACAAGTTGGGGAGTGGTCCTAGAGGTCCATGAAGGGTCTGGACACTGGTAAGCGATGCTACGGGTATAAGTGATTGGGTCAGTCAGTTAGCCGGGATAAGTCTGAATGTCTAGTCAGAGTAGTTGACCTGGTGAGGGAAGGGCATTCCAGGTATGGGCATGGATATCGGCAAAAGGTAAGTGAGGCTCGAGAAGTCTAAGGATAAGTGAGGCTTGAGAAGTCTAAGAGTAGGTGACTTAGGAGTCTAAGGTTAGTGTGACTCGGAAGTCCTGAGAATGAGGGGGTTGGTAGCGGAAGAATATGGGGGAATGAAAGTTATTGTATTTCGCTCATGTTTTTCCCTGTTTTCTTATATGATGGTAGGAGTAGATTCGGGTCGACCGATGATGCCTACCAGTACGTGTGTTTGTACTGATTCTACTCTTGCTATACCCTTTTTGGGTATAGTCTGGTTGCAGTGTTGGTGATGTTTCATAGGTTCGCGGCGATGAGGATCTCCAGCAGCTTCTGTCCTTTGATCCCATGGCGGAAGTTGTGTCCTTTTCTTTCTTTTGCATCATCTTGTAGTAGCTCTTGTATCGGTTTAGACTAGATCCTAGGGAGGGGTGTTTTCAACTGTAAAGTTGTTTTCTATTTTTCGGTGTTGTAATAAAAAGGTTTTATAAGTAAAGGTAAGGGTTATTGTGCTACTTTCTACTTTTCCGCATGTTACCTGTTGGACGGGCGGTGAGGGTTCGTCTATCTAGGTGATTAGAGTAGGCACTCGCATAGCCCGATGGGTTAGGTCGTGACAGATGGTATTAGAGCCTAGGTTACCGGTCTTCCAGTACAAGAGCAAAGTGTCGAATAGAGTCCTACGGATTGGTGTATTGACGTCCACATCTAATCCTTGGGGAGCTATGAGGCATTCTAGGAAATATCTCCCTTCTTTCCTTCTTTCGTGCGGTTCGCTTACTTGCTTGTATGGGTTGAGTCCAATTGGTATCTCTCGATTCCAATTGGAATCTCAGCAAGGTAAAGGAGGTCTCCGTACTTCAGTTGCGATAAAACAAGCAAAAGGAATTGGAACCGGGAACGTTCCAATTAGTATCTGGCCTGAGAGGCTGTGGCAGGCATGGATAACCGACTAATGGTCATCCATGGTACGGACGAAGGTGAAACTTCATGGGTTGATTGGTTGTGAGTTGATTAGTTGTGATTTGGTTTGGTTATGACTTAAAGTTGAAATGTTGTGTTGTACGATTTTGGTGTGACTTATTTGGAAGGTGTGTGAATTGTTAGTTGATGTGCCTGTGGAATCTGCAGAAAGTCATTAAGTGGAAATTTTGTGTACCTTAGGCTGTGGTAATCTGTTAAATGTTCTGATTTAAGGAGTGGTAATGCATGTTAAAAGGGGCTTATCATCAGTTAAGATGATAAGGGATTGGGAACTGTAACTGTAGGGAAGCTTCAATTTCAGGGCAGTCGGGACTTGGTTAGGAACCATGAGAATAAAGGAGTCATTAGTGTGTAATGGCGGGGAGATATTGTCAAAAATAATTGTTTGTTGTGATTTCCTTGTAATTGATAATGTGAGTTGCCTAATTGTGATACGTTGATGCCACGAATGGTCTTAAGGGTGGTTTAAAACCATGGCGGGGTTTACAGGCCTAGGCAATATTGATCGGGAAAAAGGATGAGTGCACTTAGCTGGAAATCAAATCTCTTGTACTGTTACCATCGGGACCACTATAGCGGAAGCCAACCGCTATGGCGGAACCACTATAGCGGAGTGACTATCCGCTATAGCAGAGGTCAGCGAGGCAGTGAACCTGCTCTATTTTCCCCTATTTTCGTCCCTTTTCCAGGGATAAGATAAAAGCGGGTATTAGCTACGAAACCACTGTGTAAAACCAAGGAAAAGCAGGACTATATACAGATATATGCAGAAAAGGAAAATAGTGTCTAAAACGGGCATCTACGTGCCAAAATAAAAAGGGGAAAGGGAAATATCATCTTAAACAAGCCCCAAATGGGGGCAACCCAAACAGTAAATGATCAGTAATAAATGGGGGAGGGGGGAGGTCCTAAGCCTCATCATCGCTCAGGAAAGGGAACTCATGCATGTCCTCGGGCTCGAGGGTGGGAAGCTCCCGACCCGGGGCAGCACAAGATAATATGACCTTAATGGTCTTCCATAACCGAGCAAGCATGCGGTCCCGGGAGCGTCTCTTCCTCTTCTCTTCCTCTAACTCTCTACGGAGTGCCACAAGCTCCTGAGTAGATGGGTGTAGGGCTGCACCTCCAGCATTAGGATCCTCCATGAACCTCCGGACAGCTGCCAAATTCTCCTCCATCTGGGCTCTAGAGATCGGGGGCTGGGGCTGGGACTGGGAAGGGGCAGGAGTGTGATCATCATCATCATCATCGTCGGCCTCCTCCACCGGTTGGCTGCTTTCGGCATCGCCCAGCTTCCTCTTCTTCTTGGAGATGTCCTTCACCCAGACCGGGTCAAAGGGCTCGTCCATGGTCACCTCTGAGTCGGTGTGGTCCTGAGGCACACCAACTCGTCGGCACAGCTCCGACACCAACCCAGGCAGATAAGGGCCCTTCCTGTGACCCCGGTAGAATTCCTTCCACTCGGAGATGATTTGCTCCCCCACATTCATGATTATACCCTGCATAGCACAAGCAATCACCAAGGCCCTGGCATAAGTAACGTCGGTTTGATTTCTCGACGGATGGATCCTCCGGGACACCAAGTTCAGCCACCTCCTAGCCTCGGAGGAGAAGTAGACGCTGGTGACGCCCTCAGGGCTGACCCAGTACAGCTTATCCCTGAATGCGGGATCCACCAGAGTATTCCTCAGCCAAGTCAAGTCCCACAACCAGGCCTTAACCATGTACGCCTCGTTGGAGATGTGGGGCACTCCTAACACCTCGTTGATGGTCCGGGAATCCACAGGCACGTCCACCCCTCGGATGCTGATGGTGGGGTTGGGTTCATCCCAATGGACGGTGGGGAGGATAGCATAGAACTCCCGCACCCAGCCTGTTAGCGCGAGAGGAGGAGCCACTAGTAAAGGACCCCAACCAAACTCTTGAACCCGGCGGTGAAACTCTGCCGCTTTTTCGTCTACCCCAGTCATCCTACAGCTCCTCTCGTAGCAGAAGCCAAACTTCCGGTAATCCCTGAACCTCTCCCGACTAGCTTCATCAGGGAATCACTCATAATCATATTCGGGTCATTGTCCTTCAGCCATTGTTGTTTTAATCCTGCGAGGTAAAGAGGGGCAGGATTAGAAGAGTAATAGAGCAAAAAGGGAAGAAAATTTTTCTAAGTGTTGGCTTGGGATGGCCACTGTTCTGCGACCTTCCGCTATAGCGGATGGTGCGTCCGCCATAGCGAAACCGTTATAGCGGAGGGGTACCGCTGTAGCGGGACCGCCATAGCGGAGCCCAACCGCCATAGCGGAGCCCAACCACTATAGCGGTCTTCATCGTCCCAGACCTTCAAGGGGTGCATCAATGGCTCCCCTTGGTCCAAAACTCCATTTTTGACATTTCAAGTTCAGATATACCTACCCAAAGTGCCCCATTACTATTTTCTACAAAAATTTGGGTATTATAACCCCTATAAATCGTCTAAATCACCACTTTTGTTCAAGAACAACCCTTCACTTTCCCACCATTTTTGGCCCTTTTTGGCCAATAACAGCGTAATCCTTATGCCCAGAATGCCTTGGAGGCGTTGTAAACGTAAGGGAAGCGTCCATGCTCCGGGGATTCAACAAAATCCAACTAAAGGTTCAAGTTCTAAAACCCACTCTAAATATACTACAAGTTCCTAGTTTTCTACCACATTCATGTACAATATCGTGCAAGAGAGTAAGGGAAAGAGTGATTACGATTATTACCTGGAAATTCTGACATTGGGAGCGGGATGATCAGGAGGGAATGCAGTATTTTTTAAGGGAATGTGGGGAGAATGGGGGATGAAATCCGTTTTCTCCCCTATTTCATTCTGTTGTCAACCGCTATAGTGGTCGACAGTCCGCTATAGCGGGACCGCTATAGCGGTGTGATGTCCGTTGTAGCAGACGATCGGTCGGTTAGTGGTAAAGAAAAGGTTCTCCCGGGTCTTTTCAAATTCGTTCCTCTTAATGTAATACGAGACCCTGGATTTCTGGAGTGCTCGGAATGGGAACACGTGTAATTTTCTTGAGAGGCTCGCAATTTCCTCGTCGGGATAGGGTCATAATATTTTTCCCCCTCGGGTCGGTTAGACTCTTAAGGGGAAGGGTTGACAACTTGCGTAGGTTCGTTAAATTACGCGGTCACTTGGGACGGTGAGAGTCCCGGGTTAGTCTCTATTCTTTGATTTTAATCGGGATCATTCGGGGATGAACGATGGGTAAATTGGTATCTGTTGTAACGACCGGGTTCGTCGTTATATAAATTTTTCCACTTTCATAAATTTGGGAAAAACGATTAAAATATGTTTGAAGTAAGTAGGGTGACGTCGTGGAAAATTTTGATTTTCGAAAATAATTCGGGTTGACGTCACTCCGCTATAGCGGTTATTTTTCCAACTATAGCGGAATCATTGTAGCGGAGGGTCGGATCGCTATAGCGGAGCGACGGGAGGCAGTAGCCTCAGAACGAGATTTTATTAAATAGCTTCACCTCATCAATTACAAAATATACGATGTTTTGTCCAAAAACCCTTCCATGTTGCTCCAAGGCTAGGGAACCATGAGGAGGAGGGATCATGGCTGGAGGGACGCGGAACAATGGATTTCAGGACCATCGTTCAGCCGGGAATGCCTTCACGGAGCCATAAATGCATCGTTGCAGCTGCTTGGCACCCAGGTAGGCTAGGTTTTCATGAGTAGTTAGACATGTTTACTTTCCGTACTTTTGTATAGTGAAACGGAAAATCCATGTTTTAGGCCTCCGGGCACGGAGTCTGGCGGATTCGGGTTTGGTTATGCTTGATGTAGGATGTACGGAGTAATTGGCTGGTCGTGTGATATATGAACATGTGGTTACATTGTTGTATTGGTATGATAAAATGTTAGGCTCAGGGACTAGTGTGTCGGGAAGGTTCGGGGAATCGAGAGAGAAAGGCTTGGAACCACGGGTAGTGGGAATGAAGAACTCCTAGGTGGGGTTCGAGGATGTAAATGGCATGAAGTGTAGTTGCGAATCTTACCAAAGGCTAAAAAGGGGTGAACCGGGGTTAGTCTTCAGATGGGATTTGACGGTTCGTTTTGTACCCAAAATAGGGTAGGTGATGGCTTACGAATTCTTGTGAATGTTGTATATTTTGTACTTTTATCTAAGTGTTTGTATGAATTGCATGACTTAGAGGAATTGTGTAGAATGTCTAAGGGTCCTATTTTACAGTTTGTGAATTGAACGGTGTGTTGCTTGTTGATTTACAAGTTGTTTGTTCATTATTTTGACTGTGGATTGTTGACATTCGGTTGGCTCGAGTACCACGCATGGTATGGGTATAACAAATAGTTGGCACGGGTACCACGCCTGGTACGAAATACTAACGGTTGGTTTGGGTACCACGCCTGGTACGGATTTATTTTACTACATCATGGCATTGATATTGTTGTATTGCATTGACTGTTATTGATTTCGTGAGTGGACTGGGCTGTTTTACTGAAATGTGATGCTTGTTTGGTAGTCCTTGAGTGATCGAGAATTTCTGTTATGATTGTGAAGTTGGTCTTGGATTAGGCCGGGTTGTTCATTGACACTTAGGTGTTGTTTAGAGGGGATACCGGGGTGGGTCTGGGCTATGTGAAAGAGGAGGTTAAATATATATTTTTATCGTCATTGGGTGTGTCATTGGCGGTCGGGGATTACTTGTGGTAAATAAGCTAAGGGTTGGTCTTGGTGCAGACTGGGGTAGCTTGTTGAACACTTAGGTGTGGTTGAAAGGGGTCCTTGGGGGTCCGAGTTATGTGATTAAAAAGAGATTTAGATGTAACTCTGTTATTATCATTGAATGTGTCGATGGTTGCTAGGTGGGTTTCATGTGATTGGAAAATTAGGAGAAAGACTAAGAGTCTGGGTTTGTAGTTTCCTGGTTGTTATAAACAGGTTGGGGAGTGGTCCTAGAGGTCCGTGAAGGGTCTGGAAACTGGTAAGCGATGCTACGGGTATAAGTGGTTGGGTCGGACAGTTAGCCGGGATAAGTCTGAATGTCTAGTCAGAGTAGTTGACCTGGTGAGGGAAAGGCAGTCCAGGTGTGGGCATGGATATCGGTAAAAGATAAGTGAGGCTCGAGGAGTCTAAGGATAAGTGAGGCTCGAGGAGTCTAAGGATAAGTGAGGCTTGAGAAGTCTAAGAGTAGGTGACTTAGGAGTCTAAGGTTAGTGTGATTCGGAAGTCCTGAGAATGAGGGGGTTGATAGCGGAAGAATATGGGGGAATGGAAGTTATTGTATTTCGTTCATGTTTTTCCCTGTTTTCTTATATTATGGTAGGAGTGGATTCGGGTCGACCGATGATGCCTACCAGTACGTGTGTTTGTACTGATTCTACTCTTGCTATACCCTTTTTGGGTATAGTCTAGTTGCAGGGTTGGTGATGTTTCATAGGTTCGCGGCGATGAGGATCTCCAGCAGCTTCTGTCCTTTGATCTCATGGCGGAAGTTGTGTCCTTTTCTCTCTTTTGCATCATCTTGTAGTAGCTCTTGTACCTGTTTAGACTAGATCCTAGGGAGGGGTGTTTTCAACTGTAAAGCTATTTTCTATTTTTCGGTGTTGTAATAAAAAGGTTTTATAAGTAAAGGTAAGGGTTATTGTGCTGCTTTCTACTTTTCCGCATGTTACCTGTTGGACGGGTGGTGGAGATTCGTCCATCTAGGTGATTAGAGTAGGCGCCCGCACGGCCCGATGGGTTGGGTCGTGACAGAAATTACTAGTTGTCAAAATTACTTTAGCACCATAACATCAAATTATAGTTCCTAGTATGTTATTTTTTATTGAATCTTACTCTGCCACTTCATTGATTGATAATATATTATATACCTAGTGCGGATGTGAAAAGTTTATTTACATGTAAATTTGTGTTGAAAAGGAAGTTGACATAAATCTCTATTTATTGGTCATGAATAATTTAATGAGAATTTGTAATATGTATAGTTACTATATAGTTGTGTAGTGTAACTTTGAATTGTTTGACATTTTTTATAATGGGTGATCTATTTGTTGGGGTAATTTTCAAAAACGTTGTTGGACAAAAAAGTTTATCTGTTGTATATCTTATTGTTGTATATTGAGACTAATTTAGTTCAGTTAATATTCTCGTAACATATTAGTTTTTATGTCTCAAAGAAGAACAAAAGTTGGATCAAGTTGGACAAATTGGATTATGACACATTGTTTAGTCCATTTGACCCACTTATTTTTAGCCCAAGTAAAATTTGAGCAAGTTAATAACTCGCTCATATTCAACCCATCTTGATCCGTTAAATTTTAGTCTAAATCGTCCATTTACCACCTCTAGTCTTGATCATGATATCTTCTTGTTCCTAGTCTTTAGTATACGTATTTGTTGCTTGTCCATGATTAGCAGCTTCCTTAAAATAGGTAACTATGCAAATGAGCTAAATTCCAGTCTTAAGTATCCTCAATGACCATATTAGCTAAATTAGTCTGCTAAAAAGTTAGCTTCCTTGTATATGTGCATCAATTGAACTTGGCATAGTTGCATCATAGTCTTGATACTCCCTTCGAACCATTTTACTTGTTGTACTTACTAAAAATAGATGGTCCAAAATAGTTAGCATTTAAAAATATTTATTTAGGTATAATTAGTTGTTTATTTTCACTTTTATGCTTCGTCATAAATATAGAGAGATATTAATGTAATGCAAAAGAAAGAAGTATTAAATATTGGGGATTAATTAATAAAGATAGTTTAGTCAAATTACACTCTAGTTAATATTTTTCTGAAGGGGCGTAATAGTTTAGTCAAATTATACTCTAGTTAATATTTTTTTAAGGGGCGTGTAAATCAAAAATGTGACAAGTAAAGTGGTTCGGAGGGAGTATCTTTTATTACAATGATTACATGTCATGGGGTAGTCTATCTATCTTCAAACATGTTCTTCATGACCAAAGAGTTAAGTCTCAATTTGAATTTTTTGAAATCCATTAGCTATTGCATATGCATGTCATAGCCTCTTTGATAGCTATGGTTTCTGCCTCAATGTTTTGAGCTTTATGTATCTATTTCGGTTAGGTAAAAATCAAATCACACTTGACCAAAAAAAAAAAAAAACATTCCTATTTCTTGATACACAAAGTCATTAAATTATACAGGATGACATTAAATTGATTACAAAATCATTCAATTTCTTTTTTGTAAGTGATCATTCAATTCTTTGTCAGTATGGGTACAATTAGTTACGAACCTCTTTCCTCTCAACCATATCCCCCTTTTTGTAGAGCTCTTTCTAAAATATTTGTTCACCAAATGACCTTTTTACTCTTTCTTTTAAAATTTGGTCAACATTTAAATGAAAACCTTCCAATATAATGCAAAGGGCAATTTCAAATAATATGCTCTCAAAAACTTCTAGGCCACGGGCCAAATTGTCGAAATAAAAAAGGAGAAATCGAAGATTAGTGTCAATATATTTTAATAGAGGGAATATATTTCTATTTGATCAACTATTAATTCACATAAAAATTGAAAAATCAAGTTTATTTACAGACTGGTCTCTTTAATTTACTATCAATTACCTAATTTTGCAAATGAGTTATTTAGCCTTTTGACTGGATTAAGGCATTATATATGATTTTCCTCCCACTCTTCTAGGTCATTCTTTTTTGATAACCAACATTTTTATTATTTATCAACTAAATATTTACTGCTCAAGGGAACAAAAATAAGACAGATTTTTCATTAGAATTGGACAAACCCCAGCTTTCAGTGTGTAACTTCAGGCTCTACTCCTCCACTTCAATAAAAAAAGAGCTAGTAGCCTAGCTTTGAATAGACAGGTACATATCAAAGGGATAACTTCATATATATATATATATACAATAGAGTAATTAGTTTACAATAAATATAGCCATAATTTTTTTACATAAAAATAGCCCAAAAATCACTATAGAAAATTACGAGTTTTAGCCACGCGTGAAATCATGGCTAAATGATAGGAAAATCGTGGCTAATAACCACATTTTTTATAGTGAATTTCACTACTATATACACGGCTTCTCAACGTATTTCTCACATTAAAAAAATAAATTAACCTAATGGAGAAAATTTCTACCTCTTTCTTTCATATAGGTGACAAAAAAAAATCCTCAATAAAAATGACCGTTATATATATAATGTATATGTAATGTATTCTTATTGTATAAATAGTTATGTAATGTATTGATATTATATAAGTGGTGTATAAATGTATATATATGATATGTAATTATGTATCAAAAATGTATATGGGTTTCTTACGTAATGTACATGTGGCAAAAAGAATTTTGAAAAAAATAGCCACGTATATATGTAATGTATCGATATTGTATAAATAGTATATAATTATTTATAATATATATAACTATGTTATGTATATATAAAAGGTTACTAAAAAGTAAATAAATATAATGTATAACTATGTATCAAGAAATATATATATAGTATATATCATATATGTATATATATATATATATATATTATATATAATATATATATATGTATATATATATATATATATATATATATGTATATATATATATATGAGGTAATTTCCCAGTTGGCCATAGGACCCTAAAAGTGAGTTATTTTAGGGCCAACATGATTGTTCAAGAATGTCCGGAGATAATTCATGATTTTATAATTCATTTGTCTTTGCATTTATTGATACAAACTTTAAATGCTAACAAAAACTCTGTTAATTCGTAAATCATATTTAAAGTCAATCCTAATTATTTTCTTATTTACTGAGAAATAAATAGAAAACTCGCTCACTTCCAGTAAATAACATGAAAAGCCTCTTTGTTCTATGAGTAACTTGTTTTTTTATCCAAGTATGGGAAAACGAATATACTTGATTAACACGGAAGTAATGAAAATGGCCGAATGATTAATTCTATAGTAAAAAAAGGGCGAACGATCAAATTTGATAAAATGAAATTTTTTTAAGTGAACTATTTTTTGTGTAAAAAATTTAACTCAATAAATATTTCATTTAATATTCTCTACATTATATAACAATATTTTGAAAAATAATATATAATATTAAAAAAGGTAGTAGTGATAATAATAATAACGTCAAAATTATACTAATAATAGTAGAATAACTTATCCTGCATTATTAAAAACTCAAATAAAATAACATGAAAAAAAGACGATTTAAATTGAGCGTCAATAATTATGATATAAGAAAGTTATTTTTTTTAAATTTACTAACATTATTAAGTTCTTGCAGTTGAGATGAACTTCTATGACAATAGCAATTCTTCAACTGCAAATGTCATTCCTTATTCAGCCTCAACATTAACTTAATGTTTTTATTCTTTGAATTATGCTGATTGGAGTAGCACAATCGACTATTATGTGTCAGATATATTGTATTTGAACACAATTTTAAAGACCTTGCGAATTTTTAATTCTTCAACATCGATTATTTTTAAATGAGTATTGCTTGCAATGGAGGGTTTAAGCAGAATGTTAGACAAAGCCAAGCAACTACAACGGCTAAATGGTTTTGATGTGAAAACCAGGATCACTATAAACGTTTTTCATTTGCTTTACGCTGATGATACTCTGATATTTTGTGAGGCGGACACGAGTCAAACTTTCTTTATTTGAATCTAACGCTTTTGATTTTTGAAGCCTACTTAAGTTTGCACATCAATATGCTAAAAAGTGTGATCTATCCTGTTAATGAGGTGCTAAATTTGGAAGAATTAGCATGTATCTTGGGTTGTGGTATCGGTGAATTTCCAACCACCTATTTCAGATTGTCACTGGGTGCCAAGTATAAGTCAACAGCTATATGAGGAGAAATTACTGAAAAATTTGAGAAAAAACTTGCCTCTTAAAAGATGCAGTATCTGTCGATGAAGGGCAGACTTACACTGATCAGCAGTGTACTTGATAATATTTTCACATACTAGATGTCACTTTTTTTATTCCTAGCAAAGTGTTGAAACAACTTAACAAGATCAGGAGAGATTTTCTATAAAAAAGGGATATTGAGGAGCACAAGTTTCATTTGGTGAAATGGCCCAAAGTCCTTCCCAAATCACGGGGGGGGGGGGGGGGGGGGGGGGGGGGGGGGGGGGGGGGGGGGGGGGGGGGTGTAGGGATCAAGGATTTGGCTCTACATAATAAGTGTCTACTTATAAAATGGTTATGGAGATACACGCGGGAGGATCATGCTTTATGAAAGGAGGTGGTCAATGCAAAGTATGGGAAACGCGATAATTGATGCACCAATTTTTCAAAAGCACCTTATGAGATTGGAGTCTGAAAACACATATGTAAGCTATTGGAGAAATTTTCTCAGCATAAGCATTTCACAGTGGGGAATGGACTCCATATTAGATTTTGAAAAGATAAATGGCTCAGCAATACAATTTTAATGAATGATTATCTAGGTCTTTTCCACTTAATCAGGGATTCAGATTCAATCGTCTCTCAAAATAGAGATAAAATCACCTAGAGCATTATGTTTAGAAGAAATATGTAGGATTGGGAGTCTAATGGCCTGGTTAAATTACTACAAACTCTAGAGAATTTTTCTTTTGATACTCAGGCAATAACAGATCAGTTCATAGAGAGTTTTTCTTTCGATACTCAAGCAGCAACAGATCAGTTCAAGTGGGGCGCTACAAGAGCAAGGAAATACATAGTAAATGCAGCCTACAAGCAGTCAAGAGCACTTAATGAAGTCATTGATCACTGGTCATGAAAGCTAATCTGAAAAATCAAGCTACCATTCAAAATTATTTATTTTAGTTGGACTGCACTATATGAAGCATGCCTAACTCAGGACAACCTCTATAGAAGGAAACTCTACATTGTGAATGGGTGCTACTTATGTCAGAAAGCAGCAGAAAGTAATAAACACTTTTTTGCACTGTACTGTTACAGCAAATTTGTGGAGCATGTTTTACTCTCTTTTTGAAATTAGTTGGGTCATGCCACATAGTATCAAAGAAGCTTTTGAGAGTTGGTGCAGCTGAAAAGTTGACAGCATCATCAAACAAATTTGGAGAATGATTCCTGCAATAATTTTATGGACTATTTGAAAGAAAAGGAATAGAAGATCTTTTGATGGTCTATCAACTCCTTTACACTCTCTCAAAGCTGAATGTCTCATGTGTCTGTACGGTTGGGTTACTACGTCCTCTATAGATTTTCTGAATAGTTTTTAAAATTTTGTTAGCTTCTTAGTTTTTACATAGTTATACTAGAACTGGCAGACCTAATTTTTTTTGCTTCTACTTTTGTAACTAATTTGCATCTTCAAGTTATTAAGTACCTAATTGATCTTTTTGATGATTTGAATAATTTTTCAAATAACAGAGGAGAGATGTTATGTTTCGTACAGTTTTTTTGAACTTTGTTGATAGTGCATTCATGGATTTAAGACAAGCAGACTATCTCAAATATATAAATTTTTTTGTGAATATTTAAATCTACAATTATAATTTAAATCTTTCATGAAAAAATAATAATATTGCTAAGTGGTGCATTATTTTTGTAAAAAAAAGTCCAAGCCTAACAATTCTAGGAGGTCAATTTCTGAATAATAGTTACCTTTTATACTGATAGTGTAAAAAATTTTAAAGCAAAGATGAAATCTAGTTAGTATTTACATTTCTTTCTCGTGTTATACAGATGTTGTTCTTAAAGATAAAATCATTGTATATGATTTAGCTCGATAAAAATTGAATGGACATATTATAACTATAAATAGTATCTTTATAATTTAATTTTGTCACTGTTAACTTTATTTTTGATGTTATTGATGATTTATCAAAATATTTTTATTATATGTATGTTCATTATTTGTGAACATCTCTATAGCGTCTGGAGCTGATGAAGTTATGAGAGCTAATTTTCTTCATATTTTAATGTTTATGATTGAATTTTACTTGTGTAGCTATTTTAGATTAGTCTTGTATTAAGACTTATTTATTATATATCAAAAATACTATATTATTTTATTTTTTTACATAATCAAAAATCAAAAGACATACTCAATGCTATATTATGCTTATAAACATCTCTCAAAAATATATTAATAACAAAGTAAATGCACTTTTTTCAAGGAAGAAAATCAACACACTAATAGAAAGAGAAAAAAATTGTATTATTTAAAATTCGATAAGAAATTAAAGAGAAGGGTGTTATAAATTACTTGGTGAAGAATTAATTGAACAAATTATGATCGTAACATTTTTTAAGGTTTAATCTTTTGACATTATTAACTCTATCTGGAGGGAGTCAGGGACAATTATCAAACTTTGATAAAAAAATTTAAACGTATTTAGTAAAATAAACTTCTACGTGCGTTGCGCGTGCATCTCGTATGCATTATGTGCATTACACATGTATATTTTGTTAATTTGTATCCTTTTCTTTAGAAAATTATATTTATATTGAATAAAATTAATTGATTCATTATTTTATATTTTGATCAGTAAATATTTAATTTTAGTTATTAAGTATTAATTTATCTTTTTGACTTGAACTGTTTTTCAAATAACGTAGCAGAGGTGGTTCCTACAATTTCTTTAAACTTCGCTGGCGGTGCATTCATGAATATAAGACCAGCAGACTACCTCAAGTATATGAATTTATTTTTGTGAGTATTCGATTCTGCAATTGTAATTTAAATCTTTCACAAAAAATAATATTAACTATATCATTTTTATATACTATATTTATGTACTATAAAGATAAGTTATTCTATTATTTGTGTTCAACGGGAAGATGTTGCTGAGTGGTGCATTATTTTTATAAAAAAAACGTCCAAACCTAATAATTTTAGGAAGTCAATTTTTGAATAATAATTACTTTTCATATTGATAATGTAGAAAATCTTAGAGCAAAGTATTTAATTAGTGTTGATATTTTTTTCTCGTACTACACAGATGTTGCTTTTGAATAGAATCGTTATATATGATTTGGCTAGGCAAAGAGTTGAATGAACATATTTATAATAATAAGTAATATCTTTATGATTTGAGTTTGACATTGTTAACTCTATTTTTGATGTTATTGATGACTTATAAATATTTTTATTATATATAAGTTCATTATCTGTGAACGCCTTCATAACATCTGGCACTAATGAAGTTACGAGAGCTACTTTTATTCATATTTTAGTATTGATGATTAAGTTTCTATTTGTGTAGTTACTTTAGATTAATCTTATATTAAGATTCCATCTATTATGTAATAAGAAGAGAAAAAATTTATATTATTTAAAATTCGATAAGAAATCAAAGAAGAGTGTTATAAATTACTTGGTGAATAATTAATTGGACAGATTATGATCATAAATAACATCTTTTAAAATTTAAGTTTTTGACATTATTAACTCTATATAAAGGGAGTCAGGGATAGTTGTCAAACTTTAATAAAAAAATTTAAACATATTTAATAAAATAAATTCCTATGTGCGTTGCGCGTGCATCTCGTATGCATTATGTGCATTACACATGTATCTTTTGTTAATTTGTGTCATTTTCTTAAGAAAATTATATTTATATTGAATAAAATTAATTGATTCACTGATTTGTATTTTGATCAGTAAATATTTAATTTAAATTATTAAATATTAGTTAGTCTTTTTGACTTGAACATCTTTTCAAATAGTATAGCAGAGGTGGTTTCTACAATTTCTTTAAACTTTGTTGGTGGTGCATCCATGAATATAAGACCAGCAGACTACCTCAAATATATGATTCTTTTTTTTGTGAGTATTCGAATCTGCAATTGTAATTTAAATCTTTCACAAAAAATAATATTAATTATGTCATTTTTATATACTTATTTATGTACTATAAAGATAAGTTATTTTATTATTTGTGTTCAACGGGAAGGTGCTGCTAAGTGGTGATTTATTTTTATAAAAAAATGTTCAAACCTAATAATTTTAGGAAGTCAGTTTTTGAATAATAATTACTTTTCATATTGATAATGTAGAGAATCTTAGAGCAAAGATTAAATCTAATTAGTATTGATATTTTTTCTCGTGTTACACAGATGTTGTTCTTGAAGATAGAATCATTGTATATGATTTGGCTCGGCAAAAAATTGAATGAACATATTTATAATAATAAGTAATATTTTTACAATTTGATTTTGACATTGTTAACTCTATTTTTGATGTTATTAATGACTTATAAATATTTTTATTATATATAAGTTCATTACCTATGAACATCTTCATAGCATCTGGCACTAATGCAGTTACGAGAGCTATTTTTTTTCGTATTTTAGTGTCGATAATTGAGTTTCTATTTGTGTAGTTACTTTAGATTAGTCTTATATTAAGATTTTATTTATTATGTAATAAAAATACTACATTATTTTATTCCTTCATTTAATCAATAGTCAAAGACATATTCAATGCTATATTATAATTATGAACATCTCTCAGAAAAATGTTAATAACAAAGTAAATGCATCTTTCTCAAGGAAAAAATCTATAACAGAAAGAGAAAAAGATTATAATATCTAAAATTCGATAAAAAATTAAAGAGAAGGATACTATAAATTAATTGTTCAAGTAATTATTTGGTTAAGAATTGAATGCACAGATAATAATTATAAGTAGTATCTTTCAACATTTGATTTTTTGACATTATTAACTGTATCAGGAGGGAGGCAAGAGCGGTTGTCAAACCTTAATAAAAAGTCTTTAAGCATATTGAATAAAATTATTTTTTGTGTGCATCGCACATGCATTCCATGCATATTCTGTGCATTACACGTGCATTTTTTGTTAATTAATTATTTTTAAAAAATAATTACATATATATATATATATTAGATAAAATTAATTAGTTCATTATTTTGTATTTCAATGAGTAAATATTTAATTCAAGTTATTAAGGTCCCATTTAATCATAAAAATAAATAAAAATTACTTTTTTGAAAATTTTAAAGTTAGAATTGAAGTTGAAGTTCGAGTTGTGTTTGGTCATGATTTTTATAATAATTATCTAAAATTTTAATGTATTTTTTTAAAAAAATATAAAATATAATTTAAAAATAAAATATAATTTACATAAGGTTATTTTATGAAAATAAAAAATTTAAATTTTTTTTCTAAACAAGAAAATTAAAAGTGAAAATAGTGAAAACAGGTATCAGACTATTTTTCATTTTTTCAAATACAATTTGAAGTTGTATTTGAAATTTTTATGACCAAACACCAATTTGAACTAAAATAAAATAATTTTAGAGAAAAAAATAAAAATTTCGTATGGTCAAACGTTCACTAAGTACTTATTTGATCTCTTTGATGACTTGAACAATTTCTCAAACAACACAACATAAGTATTTTCTTTATTTTCTCTAAACTTTGCTGGTGATATATCCATGAATTTAAGACCAACATACTATCTTAAGTATATGATTTTTTGTGAGTAGTCAAATTTACAATTATAATTTAATTTTTTTTAAAAATAATATTAACCATATTACCTTTATGTGTTATATTCATATATTACAAAAATAAGTTACTTTATTATGTGTTTAACAGAAAAATATTGTTAAGTGATGCATTTTTTGTAAGAAAAGTTCAAACCTAATAATTTTAGAAGGTTAATTTCTGAATAATAGTTATTTATATATATATATATTGATCGAAAAAGATAAAGCATATTACCAAACTAAAAATAAGTACAATATGAGTATAATTTATTTTATGATTGTGACCTAATGTAAAGTATTTCATTATTCTTACAATGATCAATTTGTGGTTAGAAGAAAGCCCAAATCTAAGCAACATTACTGTAGGCACATTAGGTAATGTGTTCGTTGTGACTACACAGTGTTATATTCTAATTTTCACGATAAAACATAATTTTGAGACTAAAAAATAATTGCTTAAAAATTTGAGAGACGCCACCAATTTTATTTTTTATTTTTTAAAAAACTTATTAATAATTGAACAATTTAGTCTATGAAATTAATTAGTAATTAGGTAAGAGTTTAAATTATTTCAAAGGAAAGGAATTAGGCATTTTTCAAAATACACAATTGTAAGTCCCGATTGAATTCATTTTTTCAATTGAGGAGAAGATAAAAAGTTATTTTCACAAATATAATAAAAATAAAATACGTACTAAAAATCAAGTAAAGCATTAATAAAGACGACATCTTGTTAAAGTTTCGCTTTAGGTCATAAGTATCATGGAAAAATTACTTGGATGAGTACTTTTTAATAAATAATTATTATTTTTAGCGATACTTTTTATTTATTACTATCTATAGCAATACATAGTAATACTATGATAAATCTGCATTATGTATTAAAAGTGAATTATGCATGCAATATAGATGCATTATAAGTGTTTTAAAATGTATTATGCTTGTTTGGTAAGAAATTGGCACAATATATTATAAGTGTATTAAGGTGTGTGATAAGGGATCATTTGATTGAGAATAAATTATTCCGGGATTTATTATTCCGAAATTAGCTATCTCGGAATAAGTTATCCCACCATGTATATGGGATAACTTATCCCATCACTATGGTATAAACGATGAGATAAGTTATCCCGGATTTGGCAACTAAACCAGACACCAAAATTTTATTCTTTGACTATTTATTTTATCCCAGGACTATTTATTTTTATCCCTCACATCAAACGACCCCTAAATGTATTATACATGAATAAATCTTGTATTATATGTGTTTTATATATTGTTCTCTGCAATATATATGAAAATTATATTATAAATATATTATAAGTATCAAGTGAAAAAAAAAATTATTGCTATAAATAGTAAATATTTTCTTAATATAACATATCTATGTAAGTTATCTAAGTATCATTGAGCCGTCCCTGAATGCTGCATTCAAAAAGTAAGTGGTGTATGGTCTCATCAGTCTCAGGATCCAATTCAATCTTTTGTTGTTAATCTTTCATGTGCAACCAGCCTTAGGGTAAATATCTATTTTTGTGTATCGTGATTATTATAAATATTCTTTCTCCATGACACCTTTTGAAAAAAGCTTGTAATTTTTTATAAAATTGTTTTAATTGAGTATTTCCTCATCTCTATCAGTTGTTTCATAAAAATCCAAGCAAATTCTAAATATGCTTTGACTTTGTTACGCCTTTTGAACCATCTAAGAGGCAGACTTGTGAGAAATATCTCAAGAATCCTTCTTTTATGTAGTAGGTATGTACCCATCAACCCACATCTTATCTTCTTTTTTTGGGCATATATTTTATAGTATTTCGGCTATTGCAACCTCGTTCTACCATTGTCAAAAGTTTTAAAAAAAATAATAGTCGCATGTATATCGCATGTATACTGCATGTATATACAATGTATACTGTTAAAAAAAGATTCAAAAAATAATCGTATATATATCGCATGTATATCGAATAATCATTTCGGATAAAAACTTTGACCGAATGGCTATTTTAAATAGTAAATTATAAGTGAATTATTTTTTATGTAAAAAATTTAATATAATGGCTATTTTATCTAATTTTTTGGAGATAATATACTTCAAGTAAGGGAAGCCTTTTTTGACGCCTCTATCTATCATGTCCAAACGTATCTCCTATGAATCATCTTTATAAATTGAATTACTTTTTTTGGTAAAATAAAAACTATAGGCCCAAAATTTTTGGATAGCAAACATGATACTTTTTGTCAACTGTCTTGCTTGCGTAAGAGAGAAACTATGCAGTCCATACACTTATGCTTTCAACGTTTTCTCAATAAGTGACATACGTTGTAGGTTGTTAATCTCTTAGGTGTCGTTTGGTAGCTGATTTGGGAATGACTTATGCATGTATTAAATCATGCATAAGTAATATCATGTTTGGTTTTTGCAATTTGCATATCATATCTTCACAAAATCTCTCTGCTCTTGCTCCATTCTGATACATAGAAGCAAATAAGATAAAGCCAACCAAAAATGGATAACTCAAGATAAGTGCTTATTTCACAAGCTATCACTAAATACCTAAAAAAAATAGTAGACGTCATGTACAAAACAAAATGCATTTGTTGTGACCAAACAAAGACAAGGAAGAAAGGAAAAATGTTAGTGTTACATAACACTCAATTTGTGTTAGCTAAAAATACAAGCCAGCTTGGATAACATTCTTCGTATGTCATCACTGGAGAATCCAAATAGAAGCAATGAAAAACTTTAGTACCAAGAAATCTCATATAATTCACGACGATATTGGGCCATATGGAATCCACATACAGAAAATCACAAATTTTAGTGGAGTGCATGATCAACTGGGCATTCATTTGTTTCTGGGAAAAAAATTAAAGCTAGTGTTGTCTTTCAATTTTGACCGACTCAAAAATTCCTCTAAACAATCCAAAATTTTAGATATGAGCTTCTTTCGATGTTTCAAGTCTTTTGATATATAATACACTCGAAATGATTCACGTTTGCGGCACGCCAATTTTTCATATCGAGCTTTGAACCTTTAATGGTTGATCAATCATGGAAGAAGAAGGAAGAAAGACTGAAAGCAACAAAGAAAGAAGGAGGAAGAAGAAGAAGCCATTAATGGCTGAACATGGAAAAAGAAGAGCTAAGTAGAAAGAAGAAGAAGAAGAAGAAGAAGAAGAAGAAGAAGAAGAAGAAGAAGAAGAAGAAGAAGAAGAAGAAGAAGAAGAAGAAGAAGAAGAAGAAGAAGAAGA